>RJWH01000461.1:502830-595330 GCA_004363575.1 Solenodon paradoxus
TTCAAACAATTAAAAAATAACACAGAGCCGTGGGATTTGACATAGAATTGCGTATTTGTGACTGCTGTGGCACTGATTTCCAGCTACCCTGTGGAACATGAAGTCAATCCAATGAGGAAAGGAGGCAGATGTGTTTCTGCATTGTAGGCATGTGAAATTGAATACCAGAAATGATATAACTTGGAAATTTGACACAAAATATTTTCCATCAGTGAATAAAGTTTAAAGCACTGTATGCACTTTTCAGATGTCTGTCTTTCTTTTCCCAAAGTCACAGTTGTAGTTTCTGAGAGAGCAACACAATTGAGAAAATAATCCACCTATAAAAAATGAAGTTTAAGTTATAAAAATCATACATTTGTGGTAAATTTTTATGTTTTCTCTTTCTTTGACTTAAATAACATTTTATATTACCCCTATAGGGTATATTTTTATATATGTGTTATTTTTATTAAGAAATTATGACCTAGTGAAGAGAGAAAATGACTTTCATTATTGTAATAACCTTTTTGTATCTAGATTCAAATCTCTACTAATCATAAAACTTCCATACATTTCAAAGAGCAGCTGCACTGATTGACAACAAGAGGCTGGAGCTTCTTATGTGTCCTTCTGTGTTTGTGCAGAATATTTATGCTTTATTCTGACTTGTCTGTAATCTATAATTCCTGGCTATTATTTCAGTAGTGACTATAATTTTTAGATTAATGGTTATAATTTTAGTAAGGCATACATGAAAAGTTATATGTTCATGCTTGAAAGGAGGATCATTAAATATTCATTATTACCACTCGAATTAGTTGTCAAGCTCTATATAACAGTTACCCATTATCTTCTCACTAGTTTAGAGTCAGCAGTAAGTGAACAGCGATATATAGCTCATAGTAGTAGAGGAATTTTTGTTGGAGAACAAATTATTTTAAAAGCCATTTGACATATTTATGTTGACAAATTATTTAAAAGAATTACTGCTTTGTCTATAAACATGTTTGTATGTTGGAGTAGGATTGTGGCTGAATTTACTTCTAGCTGTTTAATTACTCTATGATTATGAAAAACGGTGCTTCTTCAAATGGTTATGAGGGGAAAATGAAAGTGTAAAGATTGGGATATTTTAGTCTTTTGCAGATACCTAACTTGCCATGAAAAAGTACTTTTCAATTTTGTGATCAGGCATTGGCATCTTGCTTTTTCAGTGAAGCTAGATTGCATATTTTTTAGTTTTCCCCATTTGGTAATGAATCTATCCTTAAGGGAAAAAAAGCAAAAAGTAAGACAAGGAATGGGTTTTTATAAATGCTGTGAGTGAACATATATTGAGATGTCTCCTCAATTCATTTTAGAAAATTATTAAGTGAGAGTAAATAAATTCAAATGTATTTTAGTGTAAAAACATTTTTCTGTTTTCTTCCACACAGGTTGGTTTGGCAGGTCAGTTATGTGAGGACATTAGAACATTTATTTGTTGTTTTTTTAAAAACATAACATGAATCATTCTGCTCAATTATTTAATTTGTTCTTCTTCTAAAAAACGCATACATTTAATTCTGATTTTATCTTAAAGATCAAATTGTAGCTGACGAACACATTCTGCATTTTTCCATATTGCATCTGGACTTTTCATAATGATGGTTTATTTTATTTTTTCTGCACAGAGGAGAGGGAAAATATATAGGTCCATGAATCAATCTAGATAATGGGGAAGGCTGAATGTAATAAATAATACAGTAACAACCCTAAACTAATGAGCTGTTGCTAAGGTACATTTCATAGGCTCATCCTCTATATAAAAAGTCACTAATAACCCCTTGGTGTAATCAGATGATAAAGCTTTGCCATAAGGCAACACCTGTGCAATTAGAACCGCAGATTCTTTTGCACGTTTCATTAATTTCAGGATTTTGTAAAGGCACAATGACTACACTAATAATCTAGTCTACTTGACTCCATGTCTACCAGAAACAAAGTGTCTAATTAGATAAAGGTAATTAATTAGAGATAAATGGAACTAATCAGGCTCAGTTAACACTAATTCTCTGAATTAAGACATTTTGGGACACCTAGTATCCTGCTGACTTTGATATTTTGCATTAAGAATAGGTTCTAGAGGAGTCAGGAAATACTGGCATTTGAGAATTGAGCAGTCTTTTGATGGCATATTTAGGCATCTGAAGCTAAAGGAGGGTATTCTTTCATATTGTGCTGCTTTGCCACCTCTCTATTGCAGCTTAACGAATTCACTTTGTAGTTATTCCAATCTGTGCTAGTCTCCATATAAATTTTAATAACCTTTGCCATCATTTTTATTATCTGTCTTGCCCACCAGTGGAAGAAAATTGCAAGTTGTTCTCTCAAATAAAGACTTAACTTGTTACATTAAGGAAATGTCAAGACTCATCAGCCTATACCCTAAAATTCTGGTCCTTTAAAGAGAACAAACACCTAAAATTCTGATCCTTTAATTCTCATTCTATAAAGAGAACAAACCTCTGCTTTGCAGTTTTGGAATGAAAATTTGGTGATATGGGGGAAAAGAATATATAAGCTTTGAAGTCAAAAGCACTGAATTCAAATTTCTGTTCTCTTTCTTACTAAATGAGTGATCTTAGGAAGCAGTTTAACCTCTAAGAGTTCCCTTACTTGTAAAATGGAAATAATACAGATAATAATTTTACAGAGTTGTGTGAACATTTAGTGAGGTAACTACAAATGTTAGTTATTACTATCTTGTAGGCTGGGACAAAGCATATAACCTGGTACTGTATCTTCACTACAAGATTAAGCATCAAAAATTTACATTTTCATCTCAACCCCATAATAATTTTTGAGGTACATTTATACACATAACAAGGAAGAAATTAAGAAATTTCTCCTAATCAATCATATCAGGAAAAAAAACCCAACATACTTTATTCAGAGAACATAATATTTTTTGCCCTTTTTTTCCCCGCTGATGTAATTTTCCCTCTTTCAACTTGTTTGAAAGTATACAAGGTGTGGACAGAATTGAACTCTGGGATATATCTTAATCTGAAATATACATTTGAATCTTTCTTCTACCTTGTCTCTGGTCTCTTTCCTAACTTATCTGGACTATGCCTAGATTGCTCTACTAGTCTCCTAATATCCCTGCTTTTATTTCTCTCTCCAGTAATTCGGTGTCCTGTAATTCAGTGTCACCAAGTTAATCTTCCTCACAGAACACTTTCCTCATTCTGTCTCTTGTGAAAATCATAATAGGATTACTTGTTAAACTAAGACTTATCACATAGGCAGTCAGAGCATTTGTATCTGGTCCATATTATTTATCCAGACTTAATTCCTGCCCTTTCCTGCCAATGAAACCCTTTATTCCAGGCCAACCAACCAGCCTGATTGTTCTTCACCACACTTACCTCCTTTATCTCTGGTCTCCACCTGAAAACCTCTCTCATTTTTTAAGATTGATTTCAAACCCTGAATTTCTTCTGAGGCCTGCCTTGTTAGCTCTGGACTACTAAGAGCATTCTCTGAAGGCCCCAGACAGAGGGTTCTCAATGGCATCACCCTGATGAGCCATCTGAATTCAGGAGCCATATTCTATTCTCCTTTGTACAAGGTAAGCCTTGGTCGCCGTCCTTCCTCCTGCAAGCCCCACTCTTCATAAGTGTAGCTTTCGAGGAGGCCACAGAACAAAAACAATACATGTGTGCAAGTAACCTATGAGGTATGCCTTGACCTGGTCCCTGGCAGTCAATTTTACATTACTTCTGTAGTAACCCTGGAGCTATTTTCTCACTCTATTTGGAGACAGGATTACTTTGATGTGAGGCCTGCAATAAGTCCCTGAGGTTTTGATTTGGGCTGGTGAGATATTAGACTTTTATAACATGTTATGAGAAAGTGGTCAGTAAATGACCATTAGTGTTTCATGACTATTAGAATATATAACAAGCAATGAGACTACTTCCCAAGCAAACATTTCAGAAAGGACTGAGCAAGCATCATCTGAATTAGCATTCATTAGAGATCATTAATGAAGCTTCTTGGTGAATGCTCACTCTCTTTAGGAGGTCTTCTGTAGAAAGTCCATGCTAGATAAATGGAAACTCATATGCATTTGACATCCAGATGTTGTGATGTTGTGATCATTGCAAAAATGTCCACAATTCTGTCCTTCCCTGTATCTGCCATTTGAACGTTGTCGTATGATTTGCTTTGGCCAATGAGACAGTAACAAACATGTGACAGGCAGAGACTTAAAAATGATTGGGTATCAGAGTTTGCTCTTTGTTATTAGGGCCCTGAACCATTCTGTGAATGAACTCAGGCCAGCCTGCTGGATTGTGACAGGCATATGATCCAGTGTCTCCCCTTCCCTAACCAAGAGTCAGACGACCCCAGAAAGTGAGCTGCCTACTCACCAACAGCTGATCAGAGAAGCCTATGTGAGTCCAAGTGAGACCAGCAGAAGACCAATACACAGAATTGAACAAAATAGTTATTGAATTAAACCTTAAGTTCTGAGGTTATTCAACACAGTACAGTAGAAAACTGATCCATGGGTTTCATTACTTAAACTTAGAAGAAATCCCGAATATGTAAAATTGGTCTCTTTTTTTCCCTCCTTTTTTTAAAGAGGAAGGAAGGAGGACAGGCAAGCAGCAGGCAGGCAAGAAGAATCACATTTACTTATTTAGTGAAAGAAAGGTACAGGCAGGAATGACTGAGCTGAAAGGCAGGCAGAAAGAGACTGGAGGAAAAAGCACTTTATTATTTATTTTATTTAGTTGTTATTCCTGACTGTTCGGCACCCTACCCCCCTCATACCCCCCTTTCCACCCCTACACCCAGCCCCGGGAAACAAACCTGGCTCCTTGGATTGTATGTGAACTGTGCTGCAGGTGTGGGTTTAATACCTGAACAACCAGGTCACTCCTTGTCTCTAATCTTGATAGATATTTAAGTAGTAGAGTGATGGTTCCTTCGAGAGAAATAGGGAAGCAAGTATGTGTTCTTAGTCTTGGAAAAGAAGAAGACAGGGTCAGTTTTAATCATTTGGGTTAGTACAGGTTGAAGTTTGAGCCAGGACTTGTAGAGAGGTGTTAAGAGTTGAGGATCTGTATGTAGCAGTAGCTGAAGTTGTGAGATAGAATGAAAATGCAGAGAAATGAGGAAAGGCTGGGGACAAAACTTAAACAATTTCTAGTTTTGGTGGCCTGTAGAAAAGAGCCAAAGAAGTCAGAGAAAGAGGATCAGAGAGGCAAGAGGCATAGGACCTCACAGTGGAAGTTCAGGCCAGGAAGAAATACAGAAAGAACTGAGTGGTCAACAGAACTGATGCTCAAAAGGACAAGCAAGAAAGTAATGACTAATAGTTCAAGTGAAATTTATAACTTACAAAACCCATTTACATATAACTTATTTCAATCTAGTGACTTAGATAGAATCAGGATCATTACTTTGCCTATTTTGTAAGACACGGAACAAGTACAGTCATTAAGTGCCTTACAAATATTATCTAAATTTCAAATGTCTTAAGATCCATTCTACTTTATCTATAAGATCTCTAGAGCTATAGTTTAATCTGACAGAAAGTCATCAGCAACTTTTAAAGAAACAGTTTCAGAAAATTGGATAGGAAAATGGTAGTTGGGTACACAGAAATAAAGGATATGGGAGGTAAAAACAATACTGTTGAATGCAAGGAGAATATTGTGATAGGAATTTGAAGAGATATTAAGGTTGAAAAGTGGGTAAGGGTGACCAAAGCAAATTTGTAGATAAAAAGGAAGAGAATGTGAAATGGAGAGGGAGAACATGAAAATGAGAGAAAATAAAAGGTAACAACAAAAAGAGAATAAAAATTTAAGTGAGAAAAAATTCGAGAATTCTGGAAGGAGTAGATACCAATATTTAAAGCACTGATAAAGAAAAGGACTTAGTCTTGGGAGGGATTGAGAGACTGAGAAGGAAAAAGGAGAGAAATCACGAGAGATTTTTGAGATAGAGAGGAGGAAAGTGAATCACTTCACACTAGAAGCTTCAAATCCTGAGATATTTTCATTCTAAGAAGAGCAGTTTTGCCATCTCAAGAAATACCTGGTGTGGATCTACCTCTGTAATGAGACAACTGAAAGGCTGAGGGAACTACCTTTATCAAGGATATTGTCCTCTTTGGGCAGAGACATTTAATTTTATGATTAAATAAATATTTAAGAGAGGAAGGGAGGGAGGGAGAGGAAGAAGAAACACCTTTAGTTGTTCATTCTTGCCTTTTCACCCCAGCCCTGGGCCTTGAACCCAGATCCTTGGGCTGTATGGGGTCTTCAGTTCAGCATCTTAGTCCCCTGAGCCACAAGGGTATGCCCCTGGGGAAAAAAATTCCAAGCACAGGATCCTGCATATTACTCTGTGTATGTACTTGTGTGCATGTGTAGATGCATGTGTGTGCATATGTGTACATACATGGATACAGTGGACAAGAAATGGTACATTGGATGAGAGAGAAAGTCTGGGACTAGGGAGGTTGGACTCGGAACCTATTCATTTCTTTGCCTGGAATCCAGGGTTGTCCTGAGAGGTGGAGACAAGCCCCCTTGCCTGGAAGAAGTCCTTTACAAGTACCCTCTTACCTCCTTCCTGGAAATTACCATTACAGGTTTCTTTCAATGACTTCAGACTTCTGATTTCTGTTTCAAAACAGATGCTTCTGGGAGGAGTAACCCACAACACTTTAGGGTTTGGTAGATTTTTCCTGAGATCAAGTTTTGTTAAATGATGAGGGTGAGGACAGGTGGAAAAGAACTTGCCTCTGGATGTAACCAGAATATAGAAATTGACTATATATATATATATATATATATATATATATATATATATATATATGAGTTTATTTCTGGGATTTCAATTGTATTCCACTGGTCTGTGTGTTTTTAGTCCAGTACCATATTGTTTTGATTACTATTGCTTTGAAGTATAGTTTTCAGTTCTTTTTTTTTCGTGATTGCCATGGTGGCTATTCAGGGTCTTTTGTGATTCTACATAAATTAAAATGTTTTGTTCTGTTTCTTCGAAAAAATGCCAATGGAATTTTGATAAGAGACCCCACTGAATCTGTATATTCCTATAGGTAAGATGGCCATTTTAACACTGTTAATTCTTTTATCTCTGAGCATGGAATACCTTTCATTTTCTTTTTCGCTATGAATCTTCTTTTTTTTTTTAAAGGAAAGTTGCAGGCAGATATTAAGGCAAGCAGAGACAGGCAAGCAAGAAGAGAGAGGAAGAAGAAGCACTTTATTTATTTAGTTGTTCATTTTGGTTTTCACATTGGTCCAAGGGCTTGAACCCAGGTTCCTGGGATACAGCTGACCAAACCGATATTCCACCAGGGTGTGCCCTCTTTTTCTTTCAAGAATGACTTGTAGTACGTATTGTGTTTTTCACCTCCTTCATTATGTTTTTTCCAAGGTATTTCTATTTGCACAAAAGCCCCCATGTGCAGTATACAGGCAGTCTACCCTCCCCGAGTTCCTCAATTCAACCATGTTTAACCACTTCTAAGTGCATTTTACACTATACTTTTTTGTTTGTTTGTTTTTTTCCCTGTGCCCAGGTCGCAAACCCTAAGGTCCTTGAATTTTGCATGGTTTGTACCTGAGCCTCCTCAGCAGCCTGAGCCACAAGGGTACGCCACACACTGTGCTTTGACTCTACCCTATCCTGTGTCCACCTGGTAAATGCCTACACATCCTTTCAAGGTTAGAGACTTCTTTTCAGTGAAGTCTTCATGAGCTCCTAAATTGAGGTACCAATCTCTTTGACTACCTTCCTTGTATCCAGCTCCTTATAGCGCCTGTCACAACTGAATGACATTGATTTGTGAGCATGAATAACTGTCTACCAGATGATTATGCTCCTGAAAAGAAGGACCATTTATATCTTGGTTTGTTTGTTTTTAAGGAAAGGTACAGGCAGGAATGAAGGCATGTAGACAGGCAGGCAGGAAGAGGAGCAAGAAGCATTTTTATTTTATTTCCATTTAGTTGTTCACACTGATTGTCTTCCCCTGGACCCAGGACTCGAATCGGAGTTATGTGACCTGCTTTCAGAGGTGATTGACCTAATCACTGCTCCACCAGGGCGTAACCTTTTATTATGTCTTTACAACCAGCATCTGTTATGCTCTTAATAAATATTTAATTGATAATTTAGACTCAGGCTGCTTGAAATCAAATTCCCTGCCTTCTCCATTTTCACAAGAATTGTTCTAGCTGTAGTCATATCTCAGTTACTTTCTTTATAAAAACAGGAATGTATTTATAATTATGAGTCTTTTTTTAGATTTCTAGTTAAACACCTGGCCCCAGAGTAAAACCCTACAGAAGGTCATCCACTTCCACTCCCTGCCTCTGGAAGGTGCAACCCCCTGCAGGGGCTGTTGGGAATGAAACAGACACTGTTTCTCTCAGGAGTATGCTCTGACATCTATTTTCATCTCACTTTGGAGGAGCAGGTAAGTGAGATCCACTGGAAAGATGCACAATAGCTGTGAGAATCCCACCCCAGACATCATTTTACACCTCTCCTGTCTTGGAGACTTCTGTTTGTTGTTTGCCAGAGATATTTCCAGATAGGCTTCCTTGCAAAGTAAGTTTAATCTATTTTCTGGTCCATAATAGGTACAACTATTTTCTAAAGATGCCCAGCAGGGTGTCCCCAGAGTAGATCCTCTGTCGTTAAAGGAAACAGTAAGTTTTCCATTTTTTTTGTAGGTTTCCTGGGAATCCAGTAGGCTGGCTTTGATGTGACCTACATATTCCCATGCCTCTTTAGGAAGAAGTGCTTATTCTTCACAGTATTCATAGACAGAGTCCATTTTCCAAATGGGAGACTGAGGCAAAACAAATAGCACTGGGTTAAATGGATGGTGACAGTCACTGCCTTCAACCGTGGAAGATCACCTTCTGATCTTCCCCTGAGCAGCTTAATCTGTTTTATATCTGAAAGTGAAGTTACCGAAGGGAGCAGATTCCTAACTACTGAGTCAAACTACATATTAGGAGTCAAAGTCGCTGTTTCCTGGTGAATTCTGCAGAACCCTGTTCTTCCATGCTGGTCTAGTACAGATGTGCACCGCACTGAGCAGAGCATGCCTTTCCCAGTGGTGTGGACTGACATTATCCAGGGTCAGGTGTTAAAGGCCAGAACATGCCTGAATCTTGAAACCTGCTGAGGCAACTGAGTCAAGACCCCAAACACTGGATTAGGTTTCAAGCAACATTTTGGTTTGGGCTTCACAATTTTTAAGTCATGTCCTGTTAATTATTATAGAGGATTTACGACTCAGTTATATCCTCTATTAAGCAAATGTTCCTATAACAAGCCACAGACATCTGGCAGAAACAAAAGGATTGTTTGAAATATTTTTTTCACATAAAAAATAATGCCTTCTCTTTTTCGCAACTGAAAGAATTTGCGAAAGTATTCTTACAGACAAGTAGAGCAAGGGAAAGCATTGTTGTGAGAAATTTAACTGCATTGCAGTTGCCAAATATTTAATACTTTAAAGAGGAAGTTCTAAAATTTAATAGTTGATTTTATTATTACTCTTTGGATATAATTAACTAGGGATGCACTTTAAACGTCTTTATTCTGGCTACTGAAATGGATTTTATAGTTTACACTGGGGAAACAAATTCTGTCAGACCATGGGCCTCTCCCCTGGTGCACATTATTAGAGTCTTTTTAGAGACAAGCAAGCAATTTTGCTGTCACTGGTCTTGTTCAAATAGAGTATGTTTATCTATGCAATACTCTTGGGAAAGGGTGTCAAAAAAAGATCACCAGTTAGCAGCTGACATCGCTCCTGCATGCACATTGAAAAAGCTCCTCAAATAGCAAATGAACACATATATTTCATTTTTTATGTGCCTGATAAAATGTTATATCATTAAGTCAAAAGAACATATTTGTCCCATCCAGGTTGAGTTTAGAACTACCTCTCACTTCTAATACAAATGAAGGCCCTGAGGCTCCACAGAGCCTACTCTGCAGAAACCAAATAGTCATTCAGGACATGGGGGAAAGCAGGTCTTTACACATTGAGCAATGACTTTTTAATGGGCTATTGGCATATTCCTGATCAGCTCCCAGATATTTAATAAGTCTTTCTGAATGTTTAGTTTAACTTTCATATTGTTTTATTTCAAATATCAATTTCTTACCTGTTTCCCCTAAAGCATTCATTTGTTCATTTTTCAACAATAAATAGTGAGCAACAAATATGCAACAGGCATTATTCTGAGTTCTTGCAAAAAAATAGTATGCAAAACAAGTAAACTGCCTGCTCTCAAGGAAATTATAATCTGGCAAGGTTGATACATGAATAAGGAAGCATAAAATCTAATCACAAACCAGAAATATTATGAAGAGATTTAATGTTAAGTCTTAGAGAACTAAGACCCCAGTTTTCTTATGTATAAAATGTAAATAATGAGACCTATTTTATAGAGTTTTAGGATTAAATGAAACAAGACAGTGTAGATACATCTCTTAAATCAGGGCTCAGTATGAGATCAATTATATAATTGAATACTTGGAGAAGATCTATGGTTTATCTGTTGGTGACTTTAAAGTTGGGGGAGGTTTCCCTGGGTTGAAATTCAGCCTTTACATTTTGAGGTGATGTTACAGAGAACAGAGACCAATCATTACTGAGATTTAATTGGAAGAATAAGCATGATCATTTACCAATTAGTTTCTCCTAAAGTGTTTACCCACCTTGTGTTCTACTTACAAATTCTTCCAGTTCCTTTGAATGATATTGTCTTTTTCAAGGAATCACTCCCAGTAGAAACTTTACCTCTTACTTAAGTTTTTTATTCAAAGTTTAGATTCCCAGAGTTCTTTTTCACCTCCTGATATCTAGAGAGATCATTTCCTTAGGATATCCTACTTCACACAGATTTATCATCCACTTATTGTGTGCCCAAATTTAATTCTCAAACATCCCTGTGAAGTAGTTCTTTACCACTGACCTTTTTTAAAAGACAAAGAAATAGAAGCTCAAGGAGATTATATAATTTGCCACAGATTATAAAGCTAAAACCTAGGCAGACTTTGTACTCATCTCTGTTATTTTATTAACCCACTTATTGAGTGTTCTAGGTCTGTACTAGGGTAGGTGGTGATGATGCATTATCAGAGACAGTTATAGAGGAGGCAGACAGTTAAATAAGCAGTTGGATACCGTGAGGAGAGACACAGAGGAAAATGGGAACATGTGAGGGGGGACCTACAATTGGAGACTTCTGTGAGCAATGACACTGAGATCTGAAAGCTGGGGAAGAGGCTGTGCTAGGCAGATGGAGAAACATGTACAAAAAAACCCATGGCAGAAGAGAACATGGTGGATCTTCAAGGAACCACAAAGGTCATTGTGTCTGGATTTTGAAGACCAAGGAGGACTGACATAAGATGGAGAACATTGAGAAAGGTTAGCTACCAAATTACAGAGGAACTACCAGGCTTTGTTAGAAATATGGATCGTATACTAATTTCAGTAAGAAGTCATTAAAGGACTTTAAGTTGGGCAGTGACTTAATCACATTTGATTTTTTTTTAAAGAATATGCTGACTACTTGTGGAGAATGGAATAGGACAGGGACAACTCAGTAAGTAGCAAGATAATTAAAAGGCTATTGCAATAATCCAGATAAGAAATAATGGTAGTTTGGACCAGGGTGGTGGTGGAGGGCATAGAGAGAAGGAATTGGATTCCGGAGATATTTAGGAGGTAGATCTTTTGATTGAGTCATTTGGAATGCTTTTAATTTCAAGTAATAGAAACTGACTTAAAAAGTAGAGGGACTCTATTTGTTTATTTACCTCAATATGCATAGGTGGGATTGGGCTCAGGCACAGCTCAATGAAGTCTCTAGGGAACTGATTTCTGTTTGACTCTTTTTACCTTTTGCCATATACACTTTATGATAAAGGGTCTACCCTCATTCTCCTAAGGTGGCTGCCGGAAATCCCAAGGTTACATGTTTCTTCCTTTAATTCCTATTTGAAAGAGTATTTCTGTTCTAGTATTCCCAGCAATCATCTCAAGTCTCTGTGATCAGACCAAATTAAGTCTTATGCCCATTTATGAATCAGTTACTGAGTCTAAGAAGATGGAATACTTGGACTAATTTAGCATAAGTCATGAGCTGTTCCTAGAACTGTGGAGTCAGCATTCTGAAACCATGTGATTCACAAATGGAAATAGAAACTATTGAAAAGGGAGAAGGGAGAAACCTATGTCAGAAACTAGTAAAGGTCTTCTTTATTAATAGATTGGATGTCAGGATTTAGGGAGATCAGGGTCAAGGGTTCAATCATTGGGTGGTATTGCTTATGGGAGAGGGAAGCAAGAAGCAAATTTATGGAGGAAGATGATGAGGTCAGTTGTGTTTTCAGGGCCTGTGGGACATCTGGGGGAGATATCAGCTAGCCAAGTGGATGGGCCTATATAAAGACAGATTTGTGTGTTGTTGACTTACCTGATTCTTAAACGTGTGTTCCAAATCAGAAGGCATATTTTCTGTTGATGAGGTCTGTTCACTTGCCATGGAAACTCTCAGTGGCCATGGAACATTAATCACGTATGTAATGATTTTATACATACATATATATGCATATATATAGCTTATATGTCTCATTTATATATCATATATACTTAATGCTCACAACTCGTTTTCCCATATTATAGATGTGAAAAATGAGGCATAGAAAGAGTACATCTAAACTTATAGAGCTAATAAAAAGTTGCACTGGGATTTGAACTAAGAAGGTCTGGTTCCAGAGTCCTTATTTTTAATCTTAATACATACTATTCTGCTCCCTCTTATGGAAACAGGAGGGAACTGGCTAAGGTGGTCACTCAATCAATCAATTCCTTACGCAATGCATGATAATTGCTCCGATTAATTCCCAGTTCCCTCTGGACACTGTGCTTTTGAGGGGCACAGACCTAGACATGAGCATTCCTGTTTGCAGTGATCATGTTGAACCCCAGCATGACAAGTAGAGAAAGAAGACATCCTAGTCAGAGACACGAAAGAGCTGAAAAACCCAAATGACATATGCAACACGACTGGATTTTATGACAGAGGATTCTGGGCCTCTAGAACCTTCTCTTGACCCGTTATCGCTAAATCTTCATCCTTCCTAAACCACTTTGACATCATGACAGAGCTGGGAAAGGTCGAAGTGAGAGTGTATGGTTCTCTGACTTTTTCCTTAAGCAAAATAGAGATGATAGTTCTATACTGTCATTTTGTATAATCTGTGCCTTTGTTCCTATTAGTATGGGTAATTAAGAGCATTTTTTTGTTAAAATACTTTTTTTTCCCCCACTGAAGCATAACATCTATAGCTTTTTCCTCCCCTTGATGGGTAATATAAACGAGTAAGGGGAAAACAACCCCACTCCATGTATTAAATAAGAAACCTTTGAACTCCCCACATTATTTAGTGAGAGAATTTTTATTTCTGAATTAGATGTTGATCATAATGGTCAAAATAATCCTTGGCACTTTCTCTAAGCTTGCTCATTATCATTCACTATGTTCAACAGAATTATTAAACTTAAAATAATATGATGCACCTGGTTGAGATGACGGTGAGAGATTTGGCTTCCTGTCTCTTCGTTAAGGATGAATTCAGCCCAAGGGTGTACTATGAACTTGGCAAATAGCATTATAATAGTGAGAGAATATTGCCTATTGGGTAGCAGGAGTTGATGATTAAATTTAAGTATGTACTGTCCACATAAAACAAATAATGCTTTTTTTTAAACTTTTACTGTGAACATTCATCACTGGTGCCGAAGATACACAGTTGCTAATTATTGTGTTTTTAACTTGTAACATACTGTAAATTTTGTATAATACTACTGTGACCTTATACAGAATAGAAAAGATGACAGGAGGCCTATAATTATTGTATGGGAAAGAAATGCCTATAATTATATACTATTTTTAGGACCAGTGTGCATGGCCTCTTAATTTACATAAGCTTTAGATATTCACACATTTTCTGCCTTTGCTTGTGGATGATAAATTTTGCTCAAATGAAATCCGAAGACATACTGTTAGATGAGGAGTTAGCCAACTGGGAGCTTGATTACAATGAGCAACACAAGCTTTGGTGCCAGCTAAAAAAAAAAGGAGCATTTATTTGGAGGGGATTTGTTTAAGGCAAGATTCAAAACATTAAAAGAGAGAAAAAAAAAAAAAAAGAAAGAAAGAAACCAACCCACCATATTACTATATTGGGGCCTGATAACATGTGATTGTTTTTTAGAGAACTGGTTAAATTATCTTGTGGAAAAGCATTAACCTAAAAAAGAGAAAACCTCTAGGATATTTATCACATGGAGAGTGATTATGTTCTTATTAGAGATGAAAATTTTGTGCTCATTAAGGTTACCCCCTTGAGTGCTCCAGGATGCAAAGTACATTATAGTGAAGCACTGTAGTTCTGTTGTCCTGTGAGCACTTGCTCTTGGCTGAGGGGCTTCATTTCAAATTAAGGGGCCTCTCTAAGACCCAGTCTTTTGTGGGAACTGCCATAGCAGAGCCTCTGGGCAAAGGGAAGAGACTGAGCAGGTTTCCAGCTGAAACATTCCAGAGGTATATCTTCAAGCATTGAGAGGAATCTCAAGAACTGCCATTCTCCTCGTGCGAGAAATCAGATGGGAAGGACATGGATGCACTTTGGTCCCTGCAGACTCTACAGGTGAGCCCCTCTAGATAGAAATTCAACACATACGATTCTAAATGGGAACTTGAGGCAAACTTAAATTATCTACTTTATAAAGGAGTTTTTCACTATAAAAATAATTAAAATGGCATCCCCCCAAAGTAGCAAGCTTTCCTGAAGCACATAATAAGTGACTGTTTTGTTTTATTTGCTTATTTAGAGAATGATTATTACTTTTATTAGCACGCTGGAAATTCCACATATGCAATTATAATTTTAAAAGTTGCATACAACTGCTAAAATATATCCTCAGAAAGATATAATTTCACACCAAGCCCTCCTCCCTCCCTTATACTTTTAAATCTAAGCATGGAAGAAAAGTGAGTTAAAAGTTTTAACTGGTTGGTTAGATTATTAGGGTTTTTAGTTACCATCTAATAGACAATTCTAAATGATCTAAGATAGGCACCATGTCCAAGGCTCAGAGCCCATACATGTCTGAATTAGTAACTCTATAGTTTTTGTTATACGTATCTTTAAAAGATAGGCATGCCCTGATGGCGCAGGCTTTAAGTCTGCGGCTGCAGCCCAAGGAATGGGGTTCAAGATCCGGCGTAGGGGTGGTGGGATGGAAACAACCAAAATGTACAACTAATTAAGTTTAAATATTTTTCTGTCTCTCTCTTCCTTTCTGCCTGCCTTCTTGCCTTCATTTCTGCCTGCCTGCCTTCCTCTTTAAAAAAAAAAGACACTTTAATCACATAATCACCTAAACAATTTAAATTCCTTAATAAGCATCCACTGTCAAAAGTCAATTTTGCGATTTCTCTGTCTTTTATTTTCATGTTTGGTTTATTTACATTTTTTTCACATTTTATTTTAATCAGATATGAAAGAAGGTTAAACTGTCTTTTATGTCTCTTAATCTACTTTTCTCATTTTATTCCCAGAAACTGGAATTATATAACTAACTTTTTCAAGTAAAGAATTGTGTCATAAGTTATATAAAATGTTCTCTAATTACAGCTCAGTTCAACTTGGTACTTTTCTCCCTCCCTCAAAAATGAAACAAGCAAACAGACAAAAAGACAGATAGTCAGAAAGATACACCAAATATGAAAAAAACATTTTCCCCTTTGAAATAAAAATCAGACTGTCACCTTGAGTCACACACAAACAGACATGATTTGGGTTTGTAAACTATGTGGCCTAAAGGGATTTTCCTTTTAGCTTTCTCCTCTCCACTTCCTGCCCAATTTACCCCTGCCCCTCCAGTTCGCTGGAGCCTCCACATAGAATGTTTACCATCCTTATACCCGACTCCCAGCTTCACATTGTTCCTGAGTAACCCCCCTCTTCTGTTAAAGTCAAGGAAAGGATTCTTCCCAAGACTAACCTGGGAGGCACCTAGTTTGGGCAACAACTTCCTCAGTATGACAGTGGAGAAGAAGGATGAGTGGGCGGAAGCTCCAACTGAGTGCTGTCTAGACCATGACAGTCACTGAGATCATCTCTTGACCCCTGTGCCCCTCCTTCTCCTCTACCACCCAGCACACAGAGGCCCCCACCCCCTGCCAGGTACTGGGTCTACAGGTGTGGGAACCCCTGTTAACCAGAAGGAAGAAACAGAGGTCGGTTTCCCTTTTCAGGTCCATCTCTATTCCTGGGGTGGAGGACAGTACGGAGAAGGGAAGTCAGAAGGGATTCTGCTAATCAACTCAGGTTAAACTTTAAAATTCAAGAAAACTTATTTTAGGACTAAATTTCATACCAAACTTTAGGCCACTGAGAACAATGGGACCAATTTTCCAGGGTCCAGCCCAATATCAGAAGGCCTATGGAATCCAGGAGTTGATATATGTATGTGTTGGGAAGAGAGCAGCAGTTCTCTAGAGGTGAGGAAGGGTACCTGCTGAGACCCTCCTTTACACTCTCCCAACAACCTCTGGTTGACAGGCACTGTCTTCCCTGGTCAGCCTTTCTGATCTCATGGGTACCAGCACTGGAGGGTCCATGTTGAACTTCAGCTCTTCCCCAAGCCCTCCACATTCCTTCCAGTTGGGGCTCATGTGTGCCAGCCTCCCCTTACCAGTTAAGACACTAACCACAACATAAAGTCACATAAAGACCTCCTTTATTTGCCAAATAAGAAAGACATAACAAATTGGGCACAAACACAGATCAAGGAGAGATACACACCAGGTGAAGGGCCCAGTGGCCCCAGCCTGTCTCCTGCTTCCAGACAGGATACATTCTTTTCGTTTTTTCTTAAAGGAAGGGTACAGGCAGGAATGAAGGCAAATTGGCAGGCAGACAGGAAGAGAGAGGAGGAAGAAGCATTTTTAAAATTTAGTTGTTTGTCTTTGTTGCTCCCTCCAGTGCCAGGATGTGAACCTATATCCTTGGGATGTATGTGTCTTGCTCTGGCCATAGGCAGCCAACTAAACTGCTACTCCACCAGGCCACAACACAGATACATTCTTGTATAATTCAGAAGCAGGGACTCTGGAGAGTGGGAATAAAAAATATAGCGATTATACTCCCTCGTGGCTCCCTGGCGGAACAGGACAGATCCAAACTCTCACAGCTTTTACTTGTGTTTTTGGTTCCACATCTGGTCCCCTTGAGGGCTGGTTTCCAATGCCCGAGCTCCTCCTTTGCTCTGAGGTCTTCTCCCTCCACTTTCTCAACTGGGGATGCCCCAGCAGCATTTGGTGAGACCAGCAGGATAGTCCACCAGGGCAGATGGGAGAGGCAAGGAATGAGGACCTGCAGTTCCAAAACACTGTCCTCTGCATGGCCAGCCAGTCTCACATGCTCTGATCACTGATTTGGCACCCCAGTCCAGCCATCATCCCTTGAGAGACTTGTTGGAAAGTATAGCTGGAGTGGCATGAGCCTGTTCATGCTGTGCATGGCAAAGAGGTTGACAAAGTAAACAGCCAGGCTGCTACAGATGAAGAAGTGACTGATGACCCTCCAGTAGCCTGTGTCCAGCCCGATTTACTTGCTAACCATGGTCAATGAAGTGGCTACAGTGACTGCAAAGGACTGGTAATTAGCTAACTGGGTGCCATCATTCTGGGCAGCCTCTGCAAACAGCCCATAGAGGATGAATAAATAACATGAGCACAGAGGTGTAGATGCCCTGGGTAATGCTGATGAAGAACCCTACTTATTGAAGAGGAAATTCACCTGGCCTGTCTCATGTATCAGGCTACTCCCCTGCTCTGGGACATTCTGATAAAAGACCCCTATAACAGGGGAGGTCAGGGAGGGAGGTTTCCATGATGTTATAAAGGGTAATGAAATACTGGTCATAGCTGGTTTGGGCTAAGAAGTCACAGAGGAAGCCAAACTAGAGGTAGAACATGGTGAAAACAAAGTTCTTATAAAAATAGTAGAGGAACTTGCGCATGCACAGGTAGGACCAGTGCCCATGCACCAGCAGGAGGTGCTCAGAAACTCGAACTAGAGAAGGCATAATCAGAGGCCAGGACTGCCTGGATCCTTTCCTGCCCAATGATGCCCACACCAGTGTGAGCCCTTTTGATCATGCGGATATCACTGACTCCGTCCTCAATGGCAAGTGTCATGGCCTTCCTGTACTTCTTCACCAGTTTCAGCACTTGTGCCTTCTGCAAGGAGTTAATAGATGACAGATTTGCAGGTACAGGATATCCCATGTGTTAGAAACTCTAGTTTCATACCTGCTTCTAACACATGGGCTAGGCTCTGCCTGTTGATAGGCTGTGCCCTTGATGACCAAGGTGTACTCTCCAGCCATAACTTCCAGGACAGAAGTGAGCCTGGCAGAAGAAAGCTTCTCTTGGTAGGTAAAGCCATTGTCAGCAGTGAGGATGAGTTCATCATCTTCTCCCAGGCTTTGCTGAGCTCCTCCTGCACTTCCAGTGTGGTGTAGCCAGTGAATGAGTACCTCCATCATGTTGTTTGTCAGCATCTTATAGGAATAGCCAGTGTTTGCAGCTGGCTCTTGTTTCTCTCCAATGAGCACCCAAATCTTGATGCTGGCCAGTGTCAGCAGGGTGACGGTCTCTAGAACCTCTTGCTGAAGCTTTTCCTCAATGGTCCTTGTACCCAGCAGCATCATGCCACTCTCCATCTCCTTGTAGACGCTGGCCAGCCTGTCCTCTCAGAAAAGGACCAGACTGGCTTGGAGTCATCTCTCAGCCCATTCATTATATTCTTCATCCAGTAGAGTTGGATATTCCCTTCTGAATATCACACTGTAACCAACACCTGCTTGCAGATATTATTGAAGTCCAGGGATGACCAGCAGCTGGTAGGTGATGGCTAGTCCCATCTCATGGATGATGATGGTTTTGGCGGGTATGCAACTGGAATACAAAACAAAGTTCCTGGCTGTGGTAACCAGGTTCCCCTTGTCTGGGGACTGAACTTTGTAGCTCCCCTTGTTCTTTCCTGGAATGATGGTGTCGCACAGGGAGAGGAGGCAGAAGAACTCATACATGTGAGTGTCCCCTTATCTTAACTGCCTTTAAGAGAGCGGGGTCTGAAAATAAGAACTCGCCAACTATAGGACTGAAGGAGAAGTTGACAGGTTCAGGCCTCTCTCTCAATTCACCGTTGTGTCCCAGGACCTCAGACACACCACCATAGCTGCAGCCATTGATAGAACTACTTGCTGAAGACCATGATGTTCTGGGTTCTGGTGCTCATCTTGTTGAAGATGTCTTCCACTGGGCCCAGCTTCTTGTTCAGGGTGGTGGTAAGACCTTCTCCAGCATCTGCTTCTTCGGGCAGAACATTTAGTATCAGTTGATGAAGTAGCTATGGCCTAGGACGATGGCCTCCACACTGACAGAGCAATATGGGCCCAATGATGTTGAGGAGGATGATGTAGCAGGACCATAGAAGGGGAAAATAGAGAAAAAGGCACTGTCCACAGCCTTGTCCTAGGGCAGGTAGACCTGGAAGCATGTCCCAATGGCTTGCTCCCAGATGGCATTGCCAATGGTCAAAATCACCCCTGTGCAGACCAGGGATCCAAAAATCAAGAGAGCCAGTGTATTTGTGAGATAATTAATACTTGTTCTTTTGAACTTTTTCTTGTTACTATTTTGCATAAGCTTAGTGTCAGGACCTGCCAAGATGATCAGCCTGAAGCACCACTCATTGTTTCGCAGCACACATCCCCACAGGAGCATGGTTCTGGTTGCTCAGGGGGAGCATATTATTCTTCTGGCAAAGAGTTCCACTGAATTTATCCAGCTTGTTGTTGGGAGGTTTGCAGATCAGTTCTCCATCAAACTTGGCGTGTTTGGTGATGTCTTCCAATTCTAATGTGACCAGAATAACCATACTTTCATGCTGGTCTCTTCATCAAGTTCTGCAGTCTCTAAGTAACACAGTCCATGGGGGTCACTGCTGGAAAGAAGGGCGAGATTTGCTGCCATAAACTGCTTGTTTTCTAACTTGATAATATCACCAACACTGACATTCATTCACTGCTCTTTCTGGAGGCTGGTTATCACTCTTGTAGTGGAACTGAAAAGAAGAAAAGAAGAGAACCCAGAAAGATAAGTCACCCTCTCCTGTTCCAAGGGCCTAGGTGAGCCGTCGCAAGCAGAATGTGCTGTACACATGTAGATTAGTGGTATCTTTGATGGTGAGGACAAGCACCAAAGGCACCATGGTTGTGAACCAAGACAGGGGTGAGATCTGTGGGATCAACTGCAGAATGAGAAGGAGTAGGAAGTAGGTATTGGCAACTTCCTAGAACTGCTCAAAGAGGTTGACAGGCAGGAAGGTGAGAATATTGTACGTGGAGGTACAGTTACTGGCATACTGGAATTTCTCATTGTATTCCTGGTCATTGACCCACACCCCCTTTTCTGGGGGTTGCATTTTTCACATAGTGCCACCTCACCCAGCAAGGCCACAGGAGTCCCATGGGAGAACTTTAGTGCTCCCTGCTTAGTGCCTGTCCAGTCCTACCCATGCCCAGGGCTTCCACTTTCCCCAGAGCCTCAACACACTACTTTTTTCCTTTTCTTTTTCTTTTTTGAAGTGGAAAAAGGGAGAGGAGGAAGAAGTATTTTAGTCAAAGAAAGAAGGATGGTACATCTTTATTTACTTATGTGATTTTTTTCATCCAGGCTCCAGGTCTTAAATCCGGACCTTGGGCTTTACATGAACAATATACCAGCATCTCAGCTGCCTGAGCCAACAGTGTGTGCAACTTTATTTATTAATTTTTTAGCTCTAACTTATTTGTTATATAAATCATTCATTTATTTTATAGAGTTTTTCACATACTAGATATTGCTAATGGCATTCTTGTGATATTGCTACCATATTTCCTTTTCCTTGTATTTCCTATGAGACCCTAGATATAAAAGCTTAATTAAAGTCAGATTTGGTATAAAATTATAGACAAAAATCAGCTGCAATGAGCTAGAAGAAAAAGGGATCAAGAAAACAGTATCACTGCAATCACATCAAAAAGAATTAAATATCTAGGAATAAACTTAACAAAGGAGATGAAAGCCCTATACAATGACAATTAGAAGACATTGTTAAAAGAAACAGAATGCACAAAAAGAATGGAAGATATTCCATGCTCATGGTTAAAAAGAATTAACATTGTTAAATGACCATCTTATCTAAAGCAATATACAGATTGAATACATTCACTATCAAAATTCCAATGGTATCTTTTAAGGAAATAGAACAAAAAATTTTAAAATTTGTATGGTTATTCACTTAAGACCCCAAATAGCAAAAGTAATCAGGCAAAAGAAGAAGAAAAATAGAGGCATTACATGTTTTACTACAAAGCATTAGTAATCAAAATAGTATGATATTGGAATAAATACAGACACAGGGATCAATGGAATAGATTTGAGACTTCCAGAAATAAATTTACATATATATGGTCTGTTAAGTTATAACACGAAACCAAAAGCATACAATTGAGAAAGGAAGTATTTTTCAACAGTGTTGGGAAAACTGGGCAGCCTTATGCAAAAGAATGACACTTGATCATTCTCTAATACCATACACAAAAATTTAATTCAGAATGGATTGGAAGCACACTCTAGTGGCCTAGCAGATAAAGTCACCTGACATAGTCCACATATATCCTAAGGACCCAGGTTGAGACTCAGGGCAGGGGGCCACAACCAAAATAAACAACTAAATAGCACAAATGTTTCTTCCTCCTCTTTCTTCCTGCCTACCTGCCTACTTACCTTCATTCCTACCTATAACTTTCCTTAAAACAAAATAAAAAACAAAATGAATTGGCAATTTGGAAGTAAGAGCAGAAATCAAAATACATAGACCTCAGTCATAGACCAAGACATCAGCCTTAGAGACATCTTTGGGGACTCTACACCAATGGCAAGAGAAACAAAAACAAAAAATAAATAGGACTAAATCAAATTAAAAAGCCTCTGCACAGAAAAATTATCATCAGAATGAAAAGACAACCAAATGAACACTACTATATATGTGTGCATTATAAATCCAACAAGGGGTTAAAATGGCAAGATCTATAAAGAACTCATACAATCAACAACAACAAAATAAACATCCCAATAAAAAATTAGTAAAATATCTGAATAGATACATCTTCAAAGAAGACATACAGAAGGCCAACAGACACATGAAAATATGTACGTCATCACCCATTATTAGGTTAATGCAAATCAAAACCACAATGAGATATCACTGTACACCTGTGAAAATGGCTTATATCAAAATGATGAGAAACAACAAATGTTGATGAGGGTGTGGAGAAAAGGATATCCTTATACTTGTTGGTGGGAATGTAAACTGATGCAGTCACTTTGGAAAACAGAATAGAGTTTCCTAAAGAGTTTAAAATAGAAATACCATATGATCTATCAAGTCCACTTCTAGGTATGCATCCAAAGAATGTGAAAATACTAATTCTTAACAACGTATGCATCCTTATGTTCACTGCAACATTATATAGCCAAGGGGTGGAAATAATCTGAATGCTTATTGACAAATGACTGGATAAAGATGAGGTGGTATATACACACAGTGGAATACTACAGAGAGAGAGAGAGAGAGAGAGAGAGAGAGAGAGAGAGAGAGAGAGAGAGAGAGAGAGAGAGAGAGAAACAGAGACAGAGAGTGAGACACAGAGAACTCTGGCCATTTGTGACAATATGGATGGAACTAGAGGGAATTATGTTTAATGAGATAAGTCAGAAGGAGAAAGACATACACTGATTTCACTCATTTGTGGAATATAAGCACAAACAAAATAAAACAACCCTTGAACTCTGACAACAGAATGGGAGTTACCAGATGGAAGAGGAGGGGGCAGGTAGGAGTAAAGTTTGGGGTGTGGGGTCCAATGGATAAGAGTGGAGGACTACTAGAAATTTCTTTGTGGGCATGTTGTGTTATCATATATTTGATGAACCTGCAATAATTTGATGAACTTGTTAATAATTCTATCATTTCATTCCCAATTTTTAGCCAGACTATTTCCATAGTTAGAAACTTTTTTTCATAGACTATTTTAATAGTTACCTAGGGTTTGATTATTTTGAGCAAAATTTCCTACACATCCTTCTCTGTCTTGGTGGGTTTTTGTAGATGTAGAAATCTTCATGAGTTTTCAGTCAGTTGCTGGAGTGTAGATATCTGCTTAGTGAGTAAATACCTACCACACAAACAGATAATCATGTATTTTCCTTGGGGATGATCTCAACACCCTTAACTTTACTTTCTATCATTTCTACCTTTGAAATGGCATGATCACTTTTCTCATCTATACTGAAATTGCCTTTATGCATTCCTATCCCCTTTATTAGATATAGGAAACTTTATAGGGCAAGGTCTTATCTGATTCTTTTTTTTTTTTTAATCCTTCACACCCAGTGAAGCATTTGACAGATGGTAAGCATTCAGTAAATAGATGTTGTCTGAAATAATGGCAAAATGAATGGTAAAACCTTGGAGAAAGCGTTGTTGGTTCCATTAGGTAGTCATTGACACTGTGAGCTGGTAAAAGTACATTAGTCTGGGACTTAATTGGACAGGCTCAAATAAAAAGTTTTCCACTTTTTGATCTTGGTCAAATACCCCCAGTTTTTAGTATATAAAATAACACCTGTCTTAGCACTCTTTCAAACTTAGATTGCCTCAATTAGCAATCAGTAGAGAGCAGTAGTTAAGGGCAAGAACTTGGCAGCCATATAGAGATAAGGGTGTAGGTGCCCATTATTTACCCTCTCTGAGTCTTTGAAGTCATCTGTAAAATGGCAATAACAATATTTGCCTTTCAGGGTTGTGATAAGAATCAATGTATGTTAAGTAAATCCTCACTAAAAGGTTAGTATTATTTTTATGCAAAATTGCTTTGGTAAATTAGATATACAATATTATTAATGTTTTCATGACCTGTGTATTCTGTCTTTGGAACTGCCTTTCTCTTTTAAGT
This sequence comes from Solenodon paradoxus, assembly GCA_004363575.1. Lineage (NCBI taxonomy): Eukaryota > Metazoa > Chordata > Mammalia > Eulipotyphla > Solenodontidae > Solenodon > Solenodon paradoxus. Next base: position 527,030 of record RJWH01000461.1, read on the forward strand.
GCTTTAGAAGTAATTCAAAAGATTGAAAAGATGGCATTGTTGGTTTAATGGTCACCAGTTGAGGCTAGTCACTATCGCAAGATGTAACTGCTTTCTCTGGCTCTGGCCCTGACACTAGCTGAGCACTGGCTAGTGGAACAACCCTAGATAAGAGAGAATATTAACACCTACTCTTTAGCCAGGTGGTAGGTATCAGTGTTTCTAGCTGGATTACTATCTTTAGAGATAAATATTGAACACCCTCTAGGATTTAGGAACCAGGCACCTTCTCTTAAATTCAATTTGGAAGGTAAAAGGGAGAGAGAGCTTTTCTAGTTGAGCAGTTGAGACAGTACAAAAAACTCAGTGCCATAAAGACACAAGCCGTTTATCTAAGCAGGAACTCTAAATGGAGAAAGGGTCTTCTTTAATTGAGTTGAACTTCTTCCAATAGACCGCACCCAGGAGGACCATTGAGAATATTCGGAAAATAGTGACTTTAGGATAGAGTAAAGATGTATGAAGTTCAGGGTGGGCTGGAAATCTTTGTCTGGATGCTGTCTGAAATACAACACTGTGACCAGCTTGGTTACTGAGTGACTCTGTTGGTCAAGGTATAAATAGTGGGGAACTTACTCCCTAGGAGAAAGAACAGGAGGAAAGTTGCCTTAACCAAGGTGCCCCTTGAAGCTGAGCCCAGTTAGCTTGGGGTCAATTTGGAGAATGCTATTGATGTCTTTAGTCACAAAGTTCTTGGTGAAAGTCAGACCTTTCCAAGAAGTAACAAAAACTCCTTTATCTTTTTTCAGGGTTTGGCTGGCAGTAGAGGTTTGGGAGTTTGACTTACATTGAGCTTGAAATGCACTTGTTTCCTCCCCAAAGCTAAGGCCCATTTGCACAACAAGCAAAAGGAAGGTAAACAACTCTGTTGCGACTTTCCTAGGTCTGTTTCTCTGGATGACATCATAAGAACTCTATGACACCACCTTACCTTCCACTGAACCCAAACATTGGGGATCCTTTTAACATCTAAAAAGGGTCACTTCTTTGAAATGTGACAACTTTCTAGAATGACTTTCTCATTTAAATTACATGGAGATCAGAGGAGCCCAGGCTGGGAGGTGAAGCAGAGCAAACTCACACTCTGACTACAAAAGAAAATGTATATTTTTTGATGAGCCTGCACTGGCTGCCTTCTCAGGCTTAGAATGATGTTTTCTTCCCTCTTTTGCCTACAAGGAATGTTGTAAGTAGGCATAAACAATGCCTTCATTATTTATCCTAGTCATGCTGCACTAAATCATTCTACATGGGAAATTTGCTATTTTGTTTGGTTGGCAATTGTTAAACTAATAGGTTATGAGAACCTTCCGTGTGGTTAGCACTTAGTATTATTCTAGAGCAAGTGAGTACTCATTAGACTGAAAGTTGTTACAAAAACTAGAGCCATGAGATTGAGTAAAAACCCCTCCATCACACTGACCTCTGTCGCCTTGTAGTCCAGGTTCTGTTGTGAATATGACAATCACCTCTGCATTGACTCTGTGATCAAATGTGCCAGAGTCTTGAATGAAAGTCTCTCTTAGAAATCAGACTAATAGGGAGTCTACTTTCCAATTTTTCTTTAGAATGATTATTCCTGATATCAAAGAAATGGTAAGCAATGTCAGGTTTTCCAAATGAAATCCTCAGTTTGGTTGATAGTGAAACACTATTTTGTGCCACGTGGAGTGAAGTCAATGAACGCTGTCTCCACATCCCTTTTATGGAACTCCCAAAGACTAAGTTAGAAGTCCTGGTGAAATGAACTTCTGTCTTCAAGTCAGCAATTTTCCTGAGTCTCCTGTTGCTGACAGTGGTATCACCATTATCTTAATTAGCTAGGACTATGGATACGTATTCCTGAAGATTTATCCTTTATTGTTTTGCAAATACACCTGGGCCTTTTCACTTCCATGGACATGACTCAGTCTAGTATAAGCTCACAACCCCAATAAACAGCTATAGTCTAGCTCATTTTTCTGTCACTACAATGGAGGCAAGGCAGTACAGTCATATTTACTTACTTCTGTGGGCTGGGCACTATGCTAAGTGTTTTATGTGGGTCATTTTTCTTAAGTAAACAATTATTCAAAGAGGTAAGTACTCTTGTTATGCCAGTTTTCAAGTGCCTGTTCATGGCTGAATTGCAAGAGAATCTGGGATTTGAATCCAGGTCTGGTAGAATACTTGCATTTATGACCGAAATTCTTCACTCTTTCTTGTATCCCTTTCTTTTGCCAGATGACTTTGCAGTTCTCCTATAAAGAGATGAAATCCATTTCACCACCCACTGAGTCTGAGTTTAACCATGTGACTTGACTAGGCTAATAGGATGAGAGTAGATGTAATTTTAAAAATGCTTAAAGAAATGCTTACACATTTTTGTGTGTATTCTTGTCCTCTGCTGTAGCCATGAGGAAAATGTTTAGGTAAGCCTACTAAAGGTAAAAGACTCATTGGTTACATCTAGGTAAAACCCCGTTGTCCCACACTTGGTCATCATAGAGCAGATGTACATAGTATATCATGCTTGGATTTCAACCAAAAGTTACAGGGCGTATGCAAAGGAAAAGGCAAAACAAAACAACCCATAGTTTTAAGAGAAAGAACAAGCATTTGGATGAGATTTAGATATGGTAGGGATGTTGGAATTATCAGACAATTAATTTAAAATAACCATGATTAATATGATAAGGACTCTCTTGGGAAAGTTATTTAACATGAACAAATGGATAATGTAAACAAAAAGATGGAAATTCTAAGAATAAGAAAAGAATTGCTAGAAATTAAAAACATTGGAACAGAAATGAAGAATGTCCTGATAGGCTCATTAATAGGTAGGACACAGCTGAGTAGAGGATCTCTGTGGAGATATGGCAATAGAAACTTTTCAAACTGAAAAGCAAAGAGAAAAAAGGCAGTGACTGTGAAACAGAATATTCAAGAACTGTGTGGGTAAATTATAAAATGTATAATGAGAACATTAGAAGGAGAAAACAGAGAGCTAAGAGCAGAAGCGATAATTCAAGTATAATGACTGAGAATTTTCTCAGTGTCAGACTTCAAACTACAGATCTCAGAAATTCAGAAGACAAGAAAAAGGATAAATACAAAAGAAAACTGCACTTAGCATAATCAAAGTGTAGAAAATCAAAGATTAAAAAATGTAGAAAGACGCCAGGGTAAAAATAGACCTTACCCAAAGAAGAGCAAAGGCAAGAATTATATTGAACTTTTCCTCAAAAACATGCGAGCAAGAAGAGATTGGAGGGTTGAGAGAAAAAACTATCAATCTAGAATTCTGTGCCTGTGAAAATGTCCTTCAAAAAGCTAAAAATGTTGAAATTCTTCAGAGAGAAATAAATCCATGTAAAAAAACTTGGATCTACATAAATAAAAATCATTAAAAGAAATAAATGATAGTAAATAGAATTTTTTACCTTATTATTAATTGATTTAACAGATAACAGTCTCTTCAAAATAATAATAAAATTATGTATATAAATACATATAATACATACATGCATATATACATACTTAGGTATTAGTGAAACAATGACAGTAATGATATAAGAACCAGGAGAGAGAAATTAGTAATATATTAAAATGTGCTTGCACTTATTCTGGAAGCAGTAGACTATTATTTGGAAGTGAACCTAGAATAGTAGTAAGCATTTATGGCAAACTCCAGGAAACTACTAAAAAAAAGAGGTATAATTGATATAAGAAAGGAGAAATGGAATCATATAGAATGTTCAATTAAAACCATAGAAGACAGAAGAAAAACAAAAATAGAAACAAAGAACAAGAGCAACAAATAGAAAGAAGTAGCAAATGTAGCAGATACTCATCTCCAAATACCAGTACTCATTTTAAAATATCGGTGGCGTAAATACACCTATTAAAAGACAGTGATTGTCAAAGTGGATCAAAAAACAAGGCTCATCTATATTTATCTATAAGAAACCCACTCCAAATATAGACAAGATTAAAGATTAAAAGGAAAAAGATGGAGAAAGATATACCATGCTAACACTAATTAAAAAATAGATGGAGTAACTATATATCAGATAGAGCAAACTTCAAAGAAAGGAAAATTATTAGGAATAAAGAGAGGTATTACATAATGATAAGAGATTAACACTTCAAGCAACATAACAATTCTGTATTTTTTATTTTAAAGGAAAGGTGCAGGCACAAATGAAGGTGAGTAGTCGGTAGGCAGCATGAGAGGCGAAGAAGTGAAGAAGCACTTTATTTAGTTGTTGATCTTGTTTGTTCCCTCTGGACCTGGTTCTTTAACCTGGGTCCTTGGGATATATGTGGACTATGTATGTATGTGGAGCGGGCTTATCCAATAGACCACCAGGGTGCGTGACATAACAATTCTTAATGTGTATAAACCTAAAAACCAAACACCAAAAAAATGTGAGATGAAAACTGATAAAACTCTAAGGAGAAATGTACAATTACACTGTCATAGTTGGAGACTTTAACACTCCTCCATCAGAAATGGACATCCTGCAGATGCCGCAGGCATAAAATGAGTAAGAACACTGTTGAACTTGACAGCACCATTCATCAACTGGGTATGGTTAATATCTATGGACTATTTCACTTAACAACAGCAGAATACATATTCTTCCCAATCTCAAATGAAACATACACCAAAATAGACTACATTCAGGATCACATTAACATTTAAAAGAATAGAAGCCATACAATGTATGCTCTCAGACTACAGTGGAATAAAACTAAAAATCAATAGCACAAAGATAGGTGGAACATTCCCCCAAATTAACACATTAACACATTTCTAAATTATACAAGTGTCAAAGAAGAAATCTCAAAAGAATTTTAAAAATATTTTGAACTTGGCGCATGCTGGTGGAGCAGTGGTCAGCTCAATCACCTCGAAAGGAGCAGGCCGTATACCCGCGGGTTCAAGTCCTGGATCTGGGGGAAAACAAGCAGTGAGAACAACTAAATAAAAATGAAAAATAGAGATGCTCCTTCCTCCTCTCTCTGTCTTCCTACCTAATCACCTTCATTCCTGCCTGCACCTTTCCTTAAAACAAAACAAAAACAAAATAACTTCTCAACTAGTAAAAAAATAAATAAATAAATAAAAATACAACTTGTCAAAATTTGTGAGATGCAACAAAATCAGTGGTAAGAGGGAAATATTCTAGCACTGAAGGCATATATAAGAAAAAAAAAATCTCTAAAACTATAATCTAAACTTCCACATTAGGACATTAAATAAGAACAAATTAAATCCAAAGTAAGCAGGAGAAAATAAATAGTAAGAATCAGATCAGAAATCAATGGAAAGAAAACAGGAGATGAATAGAGAAAAATTAAGAAAAGAAACCATTTATATTAACACCCCAAAACTGATATGAAATATTGAGGTATAAATCTAACAAAATATATACAAGATCTGTATGAGAACTACAAAACTGTGAAGAAAGTATCAAAGGAGGACTCAATAAATGGAGATATATTTCATATTCATGGGTAGCAAGACTCAGTATTATCAGTTGTTCTCAATTTGATCTATAGTTTCCAAGGACTCTCATTAAAAATCCTGGCAAGTTATTTTGTGAATATTGACAAAATGATTCCAAAATTTAGAGATGAAAGATCCAGAATATACTTAAAGGAAAAGATCAAAGTCAAAAATGGCTATACCCAAATTCAAGACTTAATAAAAGCTATAGTTATCATGATAACATGGTACTATGGTGGTGTAAGACTAGACAAATAAATCAATGGAACAGAGTAGAGAACACAGAAACAGACACAGACAGATAAAATCAACTTATTAGGAGTAAAGTCTGTGCAATAGAGAAAAATTAGATGTTTTTTCTGCTTATATTGCTGCAACACCTGGACATCCACATGCAAAACAAGCAAACGACAACAAAGAAGAATCGAGACACAGATACTGCCATCTATATAAAATTTAACTTAAAATTAGACGAAAATGTAAAACAAAGTTCCTAGAATATGACATAGAGAAAATCTAGATGAACATGGATTTGGCAGTAACTCAGATACAACACCAAAGACATGACACATGAAAGAAATAGAAGACAATGTCAAGAAAATGAGAAGACTGCCTCACACGGAGAGAAAATAGATACACTTGATAAAGGAGTATTATCCAAAATACATAAAGAACCCATAAAATTCAACAATGAGAAAGCAAATAACCCAATCCGAGAAGTGAACCAAAAACCTTACCAGATACTTCACCACAGAAGATATACAGATGACAGACAACTACTTGAAACGATGCTCTCCATCATATGTCCCTAGGAAAATATAAATTAAATGTGAAACCATTACATCCTGATTGCAATGGCCAAAATCCAGAACACTGAAAACATTCAGTGCAATGGAGCAACAGTTCTCTTATTCATTACTGGTGGGAATGCAAAATGGTACAGTCACTTTGGAAGAGAGTTTGGCCTCTTTTTTTTTTTTAACAAGACCAAACATAAAATTACCATATGATCCAGCAAACACACTTATTGGTATTTACCCAAAGGAGTTGAAAACAGTCCACATAAAAACCTATTCATGGTTATTTATAGAAGCTTTATTCATAATTGCAAAAACTTGGAAACAACCAAGACATTCTTCAATAGGTGAATGAATAAACTGTGTTACATCCAGACAGTGGAATAGCATTTAGAATGAAAAAGAAATGAACTATCAAGAAATGAAACAACAGAGGAAGTTTAAATGTTTAAAACTAAGTGGAAGAAGTCAACCTGAAAAGGCTACATATTGTATTTCCCAGCTATATGATATTCTGGAAAAAGGAATTCTGTGGAGCATTAATAAGATCACTGGTTGCAGTGAGGAGGAAAGGAAAGATAAAGTACAGAGGGTTTTTAGGGCAGTGAAACTAATCTGTTTGATACCATAATGATGGATACATGTCTTTATACATTTGTCATAACCCATAGAATGTACAACACCAAGAGTGTAAACTATGGACTATGGACTTTAGGTGATAATGATGTGTCAGTGTAGCTTCATCAGATGACATGACAATGTGGTAAGTTAATTAGCTATAGCAAATGTACCGCTCTGGTGAGGAATGTTAAGTGTGTGTGTGTGTGTGTGTGTGTGTGTGTGTGTGGACAGGGAGAATATGGGAACTCTGCTTTCTGCTCAGTTCTGCTTTTAAAGTCCATTTGAAAAGGGGGCACATAAATAGATCAATAAACTAAAAGAAAAAGAAGTAGTGATTCTTAGCTTTGACAGAGGCGATTTTCCCTTGAAACCTTGCTTTTTCAGTATCCCATCATAAGCTTCTGCTCCAGCCAAAACACTCTATTTAAATTTCCTTAAATATTTCTCCTTTCTTACCAGCTCATGATGTTCTCCATTCTTGAGCACTGGGTTCTACACTTTCCTAATTCAGCCTCTCTAGAAGTTCTGAACTCCCCTCATCTGTATTAATCCTTTGAATCTTAGCCTTGGCTCTTTGCGGTGTTAGGTAAAATATATACTTTTTATGTTTTTGCATTCTGGTGTGAAAACTCTGAGGACAAAAGTCTTCATCTTATGATTTTGGTATCTCCCTTAGACTTGCTTGTCTTTAATTCAAAGATTAACCCAAAGTATCAAGATCTATATTAGAATTTCAGAATGATAATAAAACTTTCACCTTGGAAGATGCATCTCACAGTTCCTCAGTGTCACAGTGTCCCTGCTAGAAATTACTTCAAAGCAACATTCAGTCATCTTCTGATCTCCAAGGTGCTGAGCCTGTGGAAGTAATTATTCCTGCTTTGGTGTGAAGGGCTCAGTAATTGCTAAGGGAGTGACTTTAGTCTGGAAGCTTCATGTGGCTATTACCAGAGGGACCACTCCTCTCTATGGGTGAAAATGAGCCCATTTCCAAGATGAATGATCTGAGACCCTTTACCCAAGGGTAGCAAGCTCTCAGCTCTGGCATCCTCCCGAGCTCTAGAGCAGTGATTCTCAACTGGGTGTAATTATGGAGTGTCATATTTGAAGGTGGTGTTGGGAGAGGAGATTGCAAAAAACCTGTTGATTCCATGCCGCCCTTCCCACTCAGCCCCAAGCACTCCCGCACTGATTGAGAGTCATGGCTCTAATAGTTAAACCTTTAGGGCAAGAGAACATCTGTCCTCTCAGCTAGGTATATTCTACCACGGAAATCAGACTGTTTTACAGTGTTCCTTAATTATGCAACAATTTCAGGTAAATAGTACTTTGACTTTGCCCCAAATGATGTGAGCCATGATCTCAATCTGATCATTTTAATAATTCCAACTGTACTCAAATTCAGTTTATTCTATAGATAAGTCTGTGTCCCTAAAAATACACCATGTTTCTTTGTCCTTATGAATCCTTATGAATAATTATACAGGATTTTGATAACATGTGTGCCATGTGTATTTATTGTGAATGTAGGTACATACATGCATAACATATTAATTGAATTATTCTAGAAACACAAATATTTTGCAGGGCTACAGAAACATTCTAAATATCTAAATCTACAAACTGCTGACAAACAGCACCTTTCGTAACAAAAGAGAGCAGTTTAATAACAGTGTTAGAAAGCTGGCAATATGTTTGTTAAAATCTTTAATTAGGAACGGGCTTTCCCAGAGGCCTCTGAAAGCAAGAGGTGTAAATGGAGACACTGTCCCAGCCTGCGTGCTCCACAGTGGCTCTGTTCCGAGCACAGATGGGCTGGTGAGGAAACTGTGAATGGACAAATGATAACAGACTATTCTGTAATTCCAACATCAGCTCATTAGCAATCTGTCAGGGATTTTAATATGTATACTAGTGAAAATGCAGAAATCACACAATTGTTACACGCTCGTGCATGTGTCTAACTGAAAAGGCCATTTAAAATGGGTTGGCATAATGGCAATTAATAAAATGGTAATGTCACAGGAAGCACGGGCATTTAGATGCTTTGTGCTCCTGTTGGAAAATGATGATTTTTGTGTGCTTTTAGGCCCTTACAGGAAACAGAGATAGGAGTGGTTCCATGATGGAAATCATTAGTAAAGAAGTAGTTAGGCCATCATGGTGAGAAATGTGAGGGACCTATAGCCATATGGGTTTCCAAAGAATGAATCATGACATTTCTTAGTACTGGAAAAGACTTTCTGTCAACAACTTTAAATTCCCTTGGATCGCAAACCTGGTTTCCAAATGAGTTTTAAATATGCGAGTTAATGATTCAAATAGTTGCCATTGAAAAGTTATTTATTTAGGGTTTGTATATACAAAGGTTGAATTTGATGGATAATCAAGATCGAATCTCTGAAGGGAGAAAGAACAGTGATGGAGTACCTATTATAAGCCAAGTACTTGACATTTGTTATTTAATTTTTTACAATTTAATGAGCTATTTCTCCCATTTTGCAGGTATAGAAGTAACTGAGTCCGAGAGATGACACGACTTCTTGAAGACTGTACAGCTGGTAAGTGGAGATGATTCTATCTGAACCTGGTTCTTTACGGCTCCAAAACCAATCTTTTTTCCATTGCATTATACTGTCTCTGAAGTTGTCTGACATGCACATCAGGGAGAAGCTTTTCAGGATACTTATTACTGACTATGAACAGGCACAAGGGCCCCAGAGATTTAGCTGGTCTCAACTTAGAAGAATTTTCCATCCAATTTTTAAGGCACAAATGGACACTGACTTAAAGTATATACTTGAAAATTTCTTTTTGAGGGATGTCTTTGCTTCTATATTGGGACATGTATGCACATAACATTAAGTTAAAATAATAATCTATATAATCAGTCAAAATATGATTCCATTTATATAAAGTTGAAGAACATGTCAAATCATTACAACTGTTAGAAATGGGGAGAAATTGGAGAGAGTAGTGATCACAAGTGAATACCAAGGGATATCTGGGGTTGGGATATTTCTCCCTTTCTTGATCTGGATGTGACTTATGTCAATGTGTTCACTTAGTGAAAATAAATCAACTGTAAATTTATGTTTGAAAACTTTCTGTCTGCACATCTTAATTCAAAGTCATTCACCACCGCCCCACACCCCACCCAAATAAAAGGTAACAATATTTTTTTACATGGCTCAAATTGGATGCATTCTTGTGAAATTTCCACATTTTTTGGCCTTGGGAAAAATTGTTTTTTTATGTAAAATTATGGTTGAAAATCTCCCTCTGGAGTCTACAGATGTAAGCATGTGCCTGCTTTTTTTCTTGCATGCACTTAAGCACAGGCATATCACCCAAGTGGGAAAGTACCTACATTTTTCTTATTTTCCTCTCTCAAACTCCTGGAAAACTTGGAAAGGGAATGCTGTTTAAATGCAAGTTGTTGGTGGGTGACCTCTTTCTCGAGCTGCAGGCTCTCAGGCAAATGACAAATGGCCCCCTCTCAGGGGCCTACTTTCTAGCTACGAGGTTGAGTTCATTCTTACCTTGTCTTCACTCCATTTTGCCTCAGTTCTTCTGATTGCCAGGTTTCAATGGAAGAGCAAAGGATTGCTTGAGGAGAATTTATGCATCTCAGATATCTGAAGGGTTGATTCTGAGGGCTCTTGGAGATACTTGCCCTTCTTACTCATACATCCTTCTTGCCTTGGAGCATATATTACCTTCATGATCAAATCTTTATCAAGAAGATAGTTACAAATGGGATAGCTTGCTGAAACACTGCATAGCATAACTTTTGCCAAAATAACAACTTCTAGAACTTTATCCTAAGGAAATTATCAAGCACATTTGCAAAGATGTATATTTATCGAAATGTGGTTCAGCACAATCAGCTGTAGTGCTTAATAAGATGCAGATTCCTAGTTTTTACGTTGTCTTTGCTGAAGGAGAGTCTAGCTGTGGGCCTGGTTCATGCATGTATTTTAAATACCCCTAGATAATTATAAGTTACATAAAAGTTTGATGCACAGGGCTGCTGCAAGATTGCTTAAAAGAGGAACAAGGCATGCACTGATGGAATAGTGGATTAGTCTGCTGCCTTTGGTCTGGTGCATAGACCACCTATACCAAGGATCCAGGTTAAAGACCTGGGGCCAGGCTGAAAAACAAGATGAACAACTAAATAAAATAAAGTACTTATTCCTCTTCTTTCTGGAAAAAGGAATGCTGTGGAGCATTAATAAGATCACTGGTTGCGGTGAGGAGGGAAGAAAAGATAATGTCAAGACCTTTCCTTATACCTGCACCTCTCCTTATAAAAGGAAAAAGAAGAACAAGAGGAGGGAGCCTCAGTGTGCTTCAGGAGAGGATTAGTTTAAATGATGATATAGTCATTCCCTGGTGGAGTAGTGGTTAGGTCAATCGCCTCTGAAGGTGCGCACAACACACATTCCTGGTTTTGAGTCCCAGGTCCTGGGGAAAACAACCTAATAAAAAAAAAATAAAATGCTTCTTCCTCCTCTCTCTTCCTACCTGCCTGCCTACTCACCTTCATCCCTGCCTGCACCTTTTCTTTAAAAAAAAAAAAGATGATATAATAATATTCTGTAGTTTTAAATAAGTGATGTAGATTCACATTTCTTGACATGAAAATATTTCACAATATATCACTGAATGACATAAAACAATGTGTATTATCCAGTGATAGTTTTGTTTCTAAAAGTGTGTGTGAGTGATGAACAGTGCTTATGTCTGGATTATATCTTTTTGTTTTTTTTTTAAGGAAAGGAACAGGCAGGACTGAAGGTGAGTAGGCAGGCAGGCAGGAAGATAAAGGAGGAAGAAGCACTAAATTTTATTTAGTTATTCATCTTGGTTGTTCCCTCTAGCTCCAATCTTGAACAAGGGACCTTGGGATGCACATGGACTACGCCTGAGGTCTATTAAACCACCAGGCCACCAGGGTCTCTGATGATATCTTATTTTCTTTTTATTTCGTCTGTATTCTCTATTTTTTTAATGAACATGTATGCATTACTTTTATATTCCAATAACTCAGTAAAATTATTTAAAAAAACAAAAATAATTGTATCTTATACTCGATTCCCTGAACTTTAAGTGTACCATCCCAGTGAAATTTTTGATTGGTTAATTCAGAAGATAGTAATGACTGCCTGCTACTTTTAAGATGTGAAATATTTAGAAGATATCTCTCTGTTGGTCCATACATCAACCAATATTACCCCAGCGTAGAACCTTCTGAACACAATTGTGACTTTATGGTTGATGTTTACATCACAGGGATTTTTATTCATTACAATTAGTAACTTTTGCACAGCATAACAAAGAGGAAGAGGACGGATAAATGCAGTTTCTGATTTTGGGAAGCAAATCTTGTCTTTAAGGACTTTCTGACTCTTGTATACAGGAGATTTGTAGCAATAGAAAAGGTAAAGTGAGGAAAAGGATGGGTCATAGCATTCCAGTTGTATCCTGATTTTCATGTTTTCCTTCAATCTCTTGCCTCTTAAAAGGGTGTCTTCTTCTCAGTTTATTCTTATAATGAAAGATAAGGGAAATGAGAGCCACTGAAAAATTTGGTATTTTGCTTCTCAGATCACAATCTTGAGAGTGCATTTTTCTTAATCCAGGTCTGTTTTAAATGTTGTCAGGATGTGCCATAATTGGCTGTGGTAAATGATACTGGAACCACATTGCTACTCACTCTGGAAGTGATATGAGCACAGCATGCTGCTGATCAAATGCATTTCTGCATTAAAACTATTATAGGCAGAATGCCTCAATGGGATTCTTTCCTACTAATAGTTTTTCAGGGTTTATGCTGAAAGGGTTCTGTCAATCAAGTCTGAAAATCAGCTTAGCACCCTGACTCAGTTAATAAAATGCAGCTGCCAAGATCTCAGCTCAGAGGCCACCATTCCTTGGTGCCAACATTATCAAGCCCCACTAAAAATACCTCATTATACTTGATACTCATTGATAATGCACTTTTTTTTTAACACAAAGAATGTCTCCAGACAAGTCTTTGCCTTACACAATATCTGCTAGGAGAGAGACCCATATCAAAGACAGATAGCTAGGAGGAAGTAAGACAGGCTAAATGCATTTTCATAAGTAGCTTGGAGTCAGACTTGGTGAAGATTCTGGCTTTTTTTGAGTGGCTTAGAGTCAGGACTATACAGCAGGAATTGATACAGGAATAGCGATATGGCCCAGATCACATGGTTGTGAAGGAGACTTTCATATCGTTGTCACCAATTAATGAGATGATAATTCCAAATGATAAAAATTATATATAGTTTTTTTGTCCATAGAATCAAATTAGTGGTTATCAAGAGGGAAGAGAGGAGGATGGGCAAATCGGTAAAAGACATCAATTATATGGTGAAAGATAGAAATGGATTGTTGGCAAACAATGTATTATCTACAGCTATTGATTGATGACGATGCACACCTTAACTCTATATAATGTTATGGTGCAGTGTTCCTTCAATAAAATTTAAAAGATAATTTATGTTTTAAAGGAAAACAAAATGTCACAATGCAGAAAGGCTGTGACAACTGGTTTTGCCAGTAAGGAAAAGTTTCTTGAATCATTAAGTCATCGTCTGCCTGTGAAATCCTCATATCATTTCTCGGTTTTTCTAAGACTGAGATTTCTAGGTCAATTGATTCCGGTTCTCTTCAAATAGAAATTTTCTTTTCTGGTTTCTTGAACAGAGGTACCCACATAAAAAAAAAAAATACATTAAAAGGGCGTTAGAGAGGTCAAAGTGCTGGAGGCAAACTCAATGACTTTCAAACTATTTCTACTTGCTAGAAAGTTTCTGCTGGCTGCCTCTGAGGAAGGAAAGGGTGGAATAAACAAACCCTGGGGTAAGTGGGTAGTATTTCCATTCACTGAATTTCAACATGGTGGAATAGCATTAAGATGTTCCATCAAAGTAGGAAACTGAGGAAGGAACATTATTAATTATACTTACATGTTGTTCATTTGAGAATATCTATTCAGAGACAACTGGGGTGATTTTACAAGAAGAGAGAAGAAAACAGTTTTCCAAGGGTGGTAGAGCTATTGTTAGGAAAGTTTTAATGAGGCACTCTGGGCATGGACTTCTTAGCTCAACCAAAATGGCCCTGAAGACTGTGGAGGTCACATGATATTCATAAAAAGGAATACTCAACTCCATTCTATTTCCTTCAGATTCCTTCCAAACATCAATTTTCTGAATTTTCCTGGTCAAGTGAAAAGAATAGCCTATGCAAAAAAATTTTTAATTGTAGTAATGTTGGTTTATAACACTAAGTTTCAGAGGTACAATTTCACACACTTCCTAAAATGTACCCACATATACCTCAATAATACCCACATCACGCCTACCACCGAAGCTCTAGTTACCATCTATCACCATCCAATTGACCCCTATACCCATTCTTCAACAACGCGCCCCATCTTCTGCCTTCCTGGTAATCATCATTCTGTTGTCAGAATCTAAGGATTTTGTGTATTTGTTTGCTTTATTTCTTTATCTTCTGCATATGAATGAAATCTTGGTATTTATCTTTCCCCATATGACTTATTTTGCTTTACATAGTCTCCTCAAAATCTATCCCTGTTGTCAAAATTTCAAGATCTCATCTTTTTTTAAAATAACTAAGTAGTATTCCATTGTATGTATACTACATCTTCTTAATCAATTCATCTGTTGATGGGCACTTAGACTGTTTTTATATCTTGGCTTTATTGAGAATAATAAGCATATGCAAATTTGTCATTTGGCTGTTTTACTAAGTTGGCCTGTATTTTTTTTTTTTTTAAAGAAAAGGTGCAGGCAGGAATTAAGGCGAGTAGGCAGGTAAGGAAGAGAGAGGAAGAAGAAGCATTCTAGTTTATTTAGTTATTCATCTTGGTTATTTTGCACCCTACCTACCTGGGTCTCAAACCCAGGTCCTTGGGTTGTGTGTGGACTGTGCTGGCAGAAGTTAGCTGACCAAACCACTATGTTACCAGGGTACTTCTGGCCTGTATTTCTTCCTGATGCATTTCTGTTCAGGTAGTATCTTCTAGTACACATTATCCTGTGTGAAAGTGAGGAGCAGAGACTTCTTCACTCTCTTTAGTATGATTTATGACTGGCATATATTGAGGGATTGTTATGTGCCGCGTCTTGTACTGAGCTCTTTATAAACTTTATCTCCACCAATCCCTTAACACCCTGTGAAGACAGTAATGTTCATTTTATTCCCAATTTACAAGGAAATGGTGTAAGTGGGAGGTTGGGTGACTTGCCTAAGATCAACCAACTGGTCAGTGGTCTTTAACCTGGTCTATCTACAAAGCCTTGTCCCTTCACTGGATTGCACTTAGATTCTGTGCTCCTAGAAAGGTGATATCTCTAAGTGGTACAAAGTGAGAATATAATGAGTATGCTTAAGAGAAAAAGATAGAGTTGATTAAAAAGTAGGAAATAATGATGCAACCCACTCTCCCAAGCAGACATCATCAACTGATCATGGTGCCATTTTGTGATAAGTCTGGATTCATTATCAGAATTCTGCAGAGTTCTAAGAAGTTCACTGCAAATGTCACTCAAAATGAACCTATTTATCATCCAAGCATAAATATGCAAAAAAGAAACAATACATAGAGAGGAGTAAAGTGAAAAGGTAAAGGGTCTAAAGAACAAAGAAAGGAGAGAAACTATGAAACTTGAGCATTTGTTCTTCTCATTTTGCTTTTTTCATGATTTTTTAAATAATCCTTTTCACATTAATAGAAAGTGGGTCTCACGGTAGGAGTGACATCCTTTGTTGTAAACTAACATGGTGGCTACATTATGTAGCTTATCACCTGGAAGCCTTATAATAGCCCAGAACAGTAAGGTAAATAGTCCCAGGACTATTGGAAACTGAGGAAACTGAAGTTCAGAAAATAGATTAACTTGTCAACACCACACAGCTATTTAGTAGGATTTATAATAGGACCATCTAGTACCCAATGTTGTCCATTCTGGACCCATGCCCTCCTGAGTTCTAGAGCTATTACAGATAATCAGACCTACACTTGCTCTTCTGTCTTCCCAGACTTCACAGCTGGGCCCCCTGATCCCTCAACCTGTAATAGTACACGGAGTAATGGGGGCTGGAGGCAGAGTTCCTGCAAAGTATTGTGGTAAATTTGATACTAGAAAAAGATCACTATAAGTAAACTCCATTAAAATAGTTTCCCCAAATTCTAAGTAGCTACAAAAACAAACAAAAAGAACAGTTGAACTGGTGGGATCCTATCTTGAAAATAAAACTGAAACTTATGAAAGCAGGTATGTCCCAGTAATTGTCTGTGGATCAAATTACTCCCCAAACTTAGTGACAGAAAACAGTCAGTTATTATCTTCACTGATTTTTGGATCAGGAATTAATACAGGGTACAGACGTAATTAAAGTGGTTCTCCACCATCACTTTAACTCAAGAAATCTACTTGACTTTGGAACATAGGAACTCAAGTGATGAATATTTCAATAAGGAGCTTTCCTCGCACTGCCACTCACTTCAACCCTGTCTCTTCCCTGAAAGCATTGCTTCATCACTTTGCACTGACTCCTGTGTTATTTCTGTAAGAGCATTCTGGCTCTTGCCTCCTACTATCCTCTGTGCCTCAGTTAGGATAACTGGAAGTCAGTTACTGAACACCTTTTAAGTGCCTATTTCTGACATCTTTCTAGATCCCCAGGGCTTTGTCATAACTCATACAATAGGTTGAACCTGTCACCTGGGGAGCCATAGCCTGGACCCTGTCTGCCCATTGGAGCTCTGAATAATTGCTCCCTTGGTTTCCTCTTCCTGTACTCTACCCACATATTGGGGCTCTTTGCTTCAGTGAACTCAAGTAGAGAAGAGCACTTAACCCCACCCCCAACACTGTAGACACTAAATAAATGCTAGAATCCCCTTATTCAGCAATGCACCTAAGTCTCTGACTGGGAGTGACTACACTCCTTGGATACTGGGTCTTGACTGTTTATCAGAACCACTTCTGTCTATACTTACCATGCCTCCATATCCAAGTTGGTTGATTTTTGGCTTAACATTTCCCCTCATAACATTCATGTCACAGCTGAGAATTCTGGCTTAATTACAAACCTTCCTTGAACACCTAAAAATAATTTCACACTAAATTATTTTTCATTCAACAAATATATATTGATGACTCAGACTTAGGGCCTCCGAGGTTCTAAGTTAGGCTAGATGCTATTGATAATGGGGAAAAAAGGCAAGTCTCCTATTACCATTAAATTCCACCTCCTTCCTTTCCGGGAGCCAAGATTCCAACCCAAGTACACTCTGCTCCTCTCCTATCCTCTGCCGTCTTTAGCCAGTGCAGGTTTCCTTCCTGTCTCAATTGCTTTGTTGTGCCCTCTCTCCTACATACATGCAGTCAGGAGTGTCTTCTCCCCCTCCACTGACTCAGTGGTGCGATGACTTTTTTTAGGACTTTTTCAACAAGTATCAGCTACTACGGTTTGAGCCCCAGCTCTGAGCTAGGAGTGAACAGCAGCAGTGAACAATGCAGACTGTCAACAAGCAAACACAAAAGAGAAAAAAATGGTAGCAGGTGCTAGAATACATATGGGGGAAACTTCAGACTCACCCGGAGGGCTTATTAAACAGATTGCTGGATCCTACTATTAATTTTCCATTGCTACTATAACAAATTATCACAAACTTAGTGACTTATGAGAACACAAATTTATTATCCTGAAGTTGTAGAAGTCAGAAATCCAATATATATCTCATTAGGCAAAAATCAGGGTTTCCGCAGAGCTGAGTTTATTTCTGGAGGCTTTCGGGGGAGAATTCACTTTCTTGTTTGGCCAGTGTCCCCCTTCCATCTTCAAAGGTAGCAAATGACTGGTCACGTCTTTTCATGATGTTCTCTCTCTGGTGCTTATTCCCCTGTCTTCCTCTTCCCAATATAAGGATCCAGTGCTTTCATTGAGCCCACTTGGACAGTTCAGGATAATGTCTTTATTTTAAAGCCAGTTGAATAGCAATCTTAGTTCCTTCTGCAACCTAATTCCCTCTTGCCATGTAACATAAGTATTCACAGTTTCCAGACATTCGGATGTGGACTTCTTTGGAGAAGACCAGTATTCTGCCTACTGTACTCACATTAGAGTTTTTGCTCCCTCCTTCCCTCCCTCGCTCCCTCCCTCCCTCCTCCCTCTCTCCCTCCATCCTTTCCTCCCTTCCTCCTTTCCTGTCTTCCTTCCTTTCAGGTTAAGTAAGATGAAAGATGAAAGTAGTTAATAGATTTGATATTTGAGGCATTGTTGTTTTTAAAGAGGACAGTTTCATCGCAATGGAAATGGTGACAATAGGTCATAATCTCAGGTTAGGAGTAACTGGTTGGTAAGGAATTAGACAAAGCAAGAGATAGCTAGCCTCTCCAGGAGTTTGGATATGAAGGAAAGAGACATATGGGCAGAGACATCTGGACAGAAGCTTAAGGGAAAAAAGTGGAACAATATGCTGATTACAAAACTGACTAATTGGATGACCAATTCTTTATCCTGAATCCACACGCTTTGCAGTGTGATTTTGCAGCTCTTCCCATCAGGAGGTAGAGTCTATTTCCTTCCTCCTGAGTTGGTCTTTGACTTGCCTTTATCAGTATCATGAGGTGAAAGGGACACCAGTTCAAGAGAACTTGTGGATTTCTGCTCTCTCTTGTCTAGGTACCATAAGAAAAAGCCTCAGCTAACTTGTTTGATAAGTGAGCACTGGCCCAGTCACCCACTTCACCTACCTGATAACCTACTAATTGCTGGGCAAATGAGCCTGTCCAGTAGCCCAGGAGCCCACTGCATACTCATGAGAATGCACAGTCAGTATTTCAGGCCCAGATAAAGGGAGCCAAGTGTGGTCCAGGTCAATAGAATTACCCAGATGACTCATCAATGTGTGGGTAATAAAAATGCTTATAGTTTTAAGCCTCCACTTTTGGGTGCTTTGTTACACATCAGTGGCTGACTGATAAGAGATTGTTGGAAGGTTTTCATTATCTTGCTTTGGCATGGAGATTTGAGTAAGAAAAAGACATATTCAAGATTTAAGAAACAGGGAATAAATGATGGGAGAAAGGAGTGTGACCAAAAGCTCATCTAAAAGATTAGCTTGGGAAAAGGCAGAGGGCGTCCTGTGTTTTCCAGATGGGAGAAGTAAGGATGGAGTAGGATATCCTGGACTGAAATAATGTATCAATAGGATTTCAGCCCTAAACTCTGAGCTTGGTGTTAGCTTCTCCAGCCATATTGCTGGACATACTCACATTTAGCATCCAGCCAAAAATTAACACTCCAAACTCATGCATTTCCACATCTGTCAAAGCTTAAAGGGGTATCTGAGACATTTCCTTTTGTTTTCACTGGCGTGTCAAATGCCGCAGTGACAGCAAAGGAATAATCTTCAGTTTGTGTATAATGAGGTCTGAAATTTCCGTCTCCACACATTGATCATGAATCTTATTTCACTAGATAAACTGACAGCAGAGTCTCAGGTACTTAAACAAAATGGTGAAAAAAAAATCAACACAACCACCCACGTCTCTGTTTCTTTTTTCCAGGTGTCACTTGTATGGTTCAGTCATTTTGTTTGTATACTAGTTTCCAGTTTCGTCTGGATTCCTCAACAGTCAAATCATCCATTAATCCTAAACAGATATGCCTCTATCCCGAAAAGCATGATGCAGTTGAAGGACAACTGTTCTGAGAGGCAGAAAAACTGAGTTCTATCTTTGACTTTGCTGTTAACTAATGAACTTACCAAGGCTAAGTCACCTAAATTCAGCTTCTTTATCTGAAAAGTATTTATTGAATACTTACTATGTGTCAGGCACTGTTGTAAGTGCATAGGCTACATTAATGAAGAGAACCCTACTCTCAGCATGAAAAAAAAATGAGACCTCCTCCTCACATTTTGAAGGAATGAGACAATGAAAGCAGATACACTATACAGGATAATTTCATGATATGGTAGATATTATAAATGTAATGAAAAATGTAAAATAGAGTGAAGGTGGAGGCAGGATGAGGTCAGGAGAAGCCCCTGAGGAAGTGACTGGAAGGAGGTAAAGGAACTACCAGGAGAGTATCCACAGAAAGAATTTTTCAGGCAAAATTCCCAAGAGCGTTTCCTTATTCCTTTTTTTTCTCTCTACACTGCATTTCTTTTTGTTGACCTCAGAGAAGTTTTATAATTCATACAATATATGTGGTGTTTTCATCCAAAAGACTAGATCTGTATTGCACCAACTATCACATGGGTATTCCTTCCTGCTCTGCACAGGGCCATTAAGGCTGGGAAATGTATTTTTTAAACAATATATGACTCTTGATAAGGTGGCTTCTATTTCTGAATGCCTCTAATATGTCAGGTGTTTTCATTCCTTATTTCTCCTAATTTTGACAAAATTCCCACATCTCTGAGAAGTTGGCATTTTCCCACTCTACAGATAAATAAATGGAAGTTCAGAGAACTTAGAAACTTACTTAGGACCACATAGCTAGTAAATTTCTTAACCAGAATTTGACTCCCAAGTGCACATTCTTTCAACTATACCACAGCACTTTTTAAGTTCCTGAGTATCTTTTAATCTGGAAGGAAAACTATTGCTATAGATATAGATAGATAACATAACAACTGGAGTCATTTTAAGGCATGTAACATGGTGGTTAAGAGCTTGGTCTTTCCAGATAGCCTGAGGTCAAAGTCCAGCTCTGCCATATCAGAACTGTTTGATCATGAACAAGTTACTTAACTTTTCTGAGCCTCTGTTTCCTCATTTGTAAAATATATGTAATATGCATAACCATCTCATAAAGTTTGGGGGAAGATTTATTGAAGTAATATGCATAAAGTGTGTGGCTTAGGGTTTCTTACACAATTGCTAATATATGCTAACAATTATTCACAGATAGTGTTGATGTATTTTAAAAAAGCATATATGCATATATATATTGAGCTATCTCTGGAAGGCACAGAGAAGGCAAAAGAACTAGTCACAGAGTGCCTCTTAGGTGGGAACTGGGAGTTGGAACCTGAAAATTATTTTTATTTTGATTATTTGTACACTGTCTATAGTTAAACATTGGGCTATCTGATATTCTTATTGAAGTAAACAATTTGATAATGTTAAAGATCTATCATTATTTTTATCATCGTGAACATCTTGGAACAAGGAAGCCATCAGTGGGGTAGACTAACGAGGAGGAAGTTTCTTGGAGGAGATGAATTGAGCAGGTCCTGAAGCAGCTGTAGAGTTTTAAAGAGAGACTAAAGAACTGGGAGGCATTTTAAGTGAAGGAGTCTTGCAAAGTAGGGCATAAAGGCAGGAATGAGGATGCAGTCCACTCAACGAAATTCGTGTGGTGGTGTGCTGATGACTGGCTCAGGCGATGGAGGGTGATTCTCAAATACAAAATAGAGTGGAAGACAGATGGTGTGACTGAAAATTTGCTGCAACGCTCCACCTCAAACACAAAAATTGAGAAAGTTTGCTGATTGAGACCAATTCCATGAGCCCTGCTGCCAGAATTATTCTGGTTCATCAATCCAAATTGAGCTGAAGGAACCTGACATCCCCCTCTCTCTGCCTGTAGGTCAGCTGTCTCCAATCCTGAGGTCATCACTCATCAACAGGAGATGATCCCAAGGACAGCAGGATCTGCTGCACACTTGGATTTAGGAACAAGAAACCCACCAGGCAACTAAATAGCAACAATGACCCATCCTTAAACACACTGAGAAAAGCGCAGGGTGAGGGGTTTGTACAAGAAGAATCCAGGAGCACTTGCTGACAAGGCCTATGGAGATGCACACCACTGTGAGCTCTGCCCACTGAGCTGCAGGAAAAACACAAAAATCAAAAAGACAGTAAACCTCCGCCCCTCCCCAGAGATGCTGGGATGTGGGAACATAACACTTCAGGCCGTGATTTGCTCACAGAGCTCAAGGACTTAGAGTGAAAAGAATTTGAACTGGTGTGGGCGGAGGGAGGACCTGGGTTTGAATTGTTACTCTGCCACTTGTTTATAGTATGCTTTGGCAACATTTAAAAATCTCTCTGAGCCTTGGTTTTTCTTGTCTGCAAAATGGATCTAATAATGTCTGCACAAGGACTTTAAGAGGGCCAAATGCAACAGTGTTTGAAAAGTATAAACTAGGTATTTCTCTTTATGGAAAAAGAGCAAGATGTGGGTCCCAGAAAGTGCCTTCGCAAGGAAACTGGTAAAAATTATCCTTTGTCCTAGGTATGTGACCTCAAAATGTCTGTTTATTTCTTTAGCTCAGATGCCAGGGAAGAAGAGGGAAATGGGGAAAGACAGGAAGCCAGATTCCAGCTTCTACAGAAGAAAGCTCACTCTAAATAATTTTCAGACAATGCTGCTGTCCTTCCGCAAACATAGGGCCACGAGGCACTATGCCAAAGAAGTCAGCAGCCTGGCAGATAATTTAAACTGATTCTGAGACCGAACAACAGGCCATTTGCACCATATGCCACTGACACATTAATCTAGGCAAGGATGCTAGGCACCTGGGGACACCCATGCTGAAATGCCATTTAGGCAGGACACACCAACTCCAGTGGCAGAAGTTCATCAGTGCAAACAGTGAGGCGGCCAAGGAGCTAGAGCGGAAAGGAGGACCAAAAGGGAAATCTCTTGAAAGATTTTCTGAGTTGCAGACACTTCATTACACTACTGGGAGAGCTGAAGTTTCAACAAAACATCAAAGCTGGGTGTTTACAGACTGGACAAATGAATGTCTGCTGCTTTTTCGACCATTATACTACATGGTCACCAACCCCATGACCTTTCTGTCCATTGGCAAATACTGCACGATGCTCCAGTCGCCCAGAATGGCATCTTTATCCCTGCAGTTTTACTGTAAAAAAGCAAGTGAGTCTGGTAGGGGCCCTAGTGCCAGCCTTCCCAAGATCCAATTTGGTGGATGCACTCTGGGCCCTTGGTCTTCCTCTCCCCTTTGCCCAACTCTGCCTGTTGGTTCCTGGGAGCAGTAATGAGCTCCTCCACCCCAGCATGAAGGCGGGCTCACAGCCAGCACACGAAAAAGGCTGCATTCATGTTGGGCAACTACTCTATTTCCTAGGTAGACTCCACATCTAATTTTTTCCTTCTTCTGTGATGTGACTACACTAATGATTTTTTAAGTAAGAATAAGGCAGTACTATGACTTTCTGGGAGAAAAATGTCATACAGCAGGATAACTGTGACAGACATCACAAAAGGAGCTTAGAATGAAAAGTCGACCCACTCTGGTTTTTAGACCAAATGATTTTCCAGAAGCAAAAGGACCATTCCTACTTAGTG
This sequence comes from Solenodon paradoxus, assembly GCA_004363575.1. Lineage (NCBI taxonomy): Eukaryota > Metazoa > Chordata > Mammalia > Eulipotyphla > Solenodontidae > Solenodon > Solenodon paradoxus. The sequence goes on from RJWH01000461.1 coordinate 550,388, forward strand.
AATCTTAATAAAAAAATGGAATCACTCCCTTAATTATTTTGTTCCAGGCAAATGAAAAAACAAAAAACAAAAACAAAAACAAAAAAACAGCTCTTCCTACTGATGTCATTTTTCCTAGTCAGGTGACCCTGAAAGATTTGCCAATGAAGATTAGACTACCAGAGTTCTCTCTGGTGAGTGGTTCTGAGCTGTCATTGCGGAGTGTGGGCTCTGGAATCAGCCCTTGATTTAAATTCAGAGCTCTGTGTCTTACTCAGTATTAACCACAGGCATTACTCAACACGCCGGGCTGCCCCCATATTCTCATAACAATAAGAAAATTAAATGAGAAGATTATGTATGTAGGAAAAAGCATGCTTTCTGGCATGTGGTAAGAGTATCTATATTAAAATGCTAGGTATGGTCTTGGGAACCTCATGTCACATCTTTCAGTAGTGAGATGCTATTCCTATGAATTATTTAGCAAAGTCTAAATAGATGTATTGATCAGAAAATCATAGGCCTTTTCTGAGTATTTGCCACTAGATTCACTGAGCTGGGCTATGCATTATAAAAAGAAAATGTAAGAAATAGAAGAGTTGATTTTTTGCTCAATTTTTTGCTTAAAATCAACCTTGAATCCAAGACCCAATGTCTGACAACTCCATGAATGTGTTTTACACACCCAGAAAAATCTATCTTCAATGAGATCCAAATACTCTATTACAGTGTTCTCTTAACTGGTGTCTCTGCATCTATTCTTGATACCCTATAGCCATCTCATAGAGCACCATGGAGTTCTATATAATATAAAACAGATCATGTCATCTTTTAAAAGCTGCTGCTGTTTCCCTATGTCACACAGAATGAGACTCAGAGCCCTCACTGCAAAGCCCTTAATGGTCTAGACTCCAGTTACCTTCCTGATCATGTCTCAAATCACTTTCCTTGCTTAATCCCTACCAGTCATAATTGCCTCCTCAAAAATATCAACATGCTCTTGCTGTGGGCCCTCTGGACTTGCTACTTTCTCTCTCTGGAATGTTCTTCCCCCTGTACCCATATTGTTTGTTCCTTTACCTCATTTAGGTATCTGCTCAAATATCAGATAATCAGATATAGCTTATCTGATCACTCTTTAAATAGCCACCCAATTGTGCTACTCTTTAACCCCTTACTTGGCTTTATTTTTCTTCACATAACCTTTAAAGCAGACTCAATATAGAAAGATTAATGCAAAGAGCTCCAATTTCCATTGCTGCAACTGGTTCCAAGGTCCTAATTTTTATCACTTATTCTAGATGTCCCTCACTTTCCCCCAACATCTCATCTGGTCTAGGTTGCTTTCCAGGGAAGGTGACTTAGCCCTGCAACTATAGAAGGATCTGAGTAGCTTGAGAAGCTTTGGAGTAAGGTTGCTGCAGTTCACTTACAGTTGAATTGGGCGTGGAGTTGTCACAGAGATGCCCCATTGAATCCCCAGCTCCTGGATATACTCCCTTCTGCCCTACTACCTTTATTGTGGAGTAGCAATTCTAGTTTCGCATAGTAATCAGGGTAAATTGCCATTAAGTAATTTCACAAGTGGGTCACTAAGAATGATAATAAAAGGGGTCAGTCCTATTTCCATTCATTGATTCCTAGACCCAAATATTCTAGCAATTAGAGAATCAGCACTGTTGGTTTTTTGCATATACTACATGATGGAGGATGTAGTCCAACCTTATAAGATGCTGTTCTCAAGCTAGTACCTTATCTGAGGCTTTCAGGGCATTCTAATTCTACTAGGTTGGTGACCTCTGGGTAATAAAGTACATTGCCAGACCAGTCAGTCTCACAGTCATGTTAACACATACCCTCTTTATGTGTCCCTTAGTTTGAGGTAATGTTGTGTGGGATCCCCTATCAGTAAACAAGGCACTCTGTATGTTCTCAGATAATGTATTAACAACAGCACTGAGGTCAAAGAAGACAAAGTCATATCCAAAATAGGTGTTAATGCCAATAAAGGAATTGGGTCTGATATAATCAACTTGTTGCCAAGTGATTGGCCTTAAGGCCAATCCCCTTAAGGATGGTGCCTTATCTGTGCTGGTCTGTGCTATTGACAGGATAGATATTCAGTCATGACAACGGCTACATCAACCTTTATGAAAGTCAGTTGATTCTGCTGCCTCTACTTCTGCCACCATGGCCATACCATCCATAAACTCAGCACAAGTACTGGGGTGGCCACAGAGAGAGAGGCTCACTGACATCCAGAAAACAGTTCATCCTCTCTACTTGGTTATTGACACTCTATCGATTCATTATGGTGTTATGCCCATGGCATAACATAAGAATCAATAATCCTCTGTATGCCTTTTTTCTTTTAAAGAAAAGGTGCAGGCAAGAATGAAGGCGAGTAGGCAGATAGGCAGGAAGAGACAGGAAAAGGAAGCATCTTTATTTTATGTCTATTTAGTTGTTCACATTGGTTCCTTCCCCCTGGGCCCAGGACTGGAATTGCTCCTTCGGTGGCCATTGACCCAACCGCTGCTCCACCAGGGTACACATCTTTATACCTTTCTTGTGAGTCCATCTTTTGCCTCTTCCCCAAACATTGTAGTCAAGGGTTGCCTGAAACAGCATTAATCCTTCTGAATGTCTAGGTTTGAGTATGTATGAGTGGTGAGAAGATTCCTGGAAATATCCAGTCAGGCTATCAGCGAGACTCAGGCTAGAGAATGTAAAAGATTCATGATTCAGCTGAGACAAGATCCACAGCTGGTTATTCCCGGGCCCAGCTGCAGCAAAGGTTGGACTAAACAGTGGACAGAGAGAATATGAGGCAAAGAAAGCCTAAGAGGTGCCTGACATACACTGAAAGTCTGGGGACACAAGTACATATGAAATTATGTATTTAAGATCACTAGCTAATAGGATATTTTAAATGAATGTTAATTGTATGATACTGTCCGCAGAGGCAACAGTTGTTGGCAAAGGTGATCATGTGAACTTGACTTGGCAGGAAAGGAGTTGGAACGTTGCGTGTAGCTGGTGGGGAAGGCGAGGATGCTGGGTAAAGAGTCTTTTCACATTAAAGAAGCTGAATCGAGAATTCCTTGGAGAAGATCAGGACTCAAGGACAGGAAAGGCATAGCCAGACCGCTGAGAATACAGAGGTTCTCTTACTTTAGATGGATTTTTCCATCCTGCTGCTTTCCTACAAGAGGCACAGCCATTTTGGTTGGGACGCATTATAAATATGCTTTGGAATGAGAGACATCTGCTTTGAATCCTAATCCTACTGTTTGCGAGTTCCTTCACCTCCTTAACCTTCAGTTTCCTCATCTGTCAAATAGAGGTAATAATGGTACCTACTTCACAAATTTATAATGAGGATTATATTAACTAATTTATGTAAAATACTGGAAGCAGTGCCCGACTTGTGAGTCCTAATGAATATTAGCTATCATCACCATTATTATTAAGTAAAATAAGTGAGTTTAAGGAAAGTTCAGAGAAAGTGTTCAGTGATAGTTTCTGCAAAAAAGTCAAGCATCTCAGAAATATTCACTCAGCAGAAATTCCTTTCAGCCTTAGAGCAAAGAAAATTAATGAAACAATGATGGCTATGTTGACGTTGTTAGAAAAAGCAGTGGCATAAAAACAAAAAAACATAAAATCTCTTGGTAGACTCCTCTCCTTTTGGAATCTATAGCACATATGGGTAGCTTGGGCCTTTTCTCATTTCTCCAGTGTATGGCTGGATTAGCCAGGCAAAAGCAATCTGCTTCCATATCAGAGGGAGAGTATTTTCATGCAGAAAGGGCTACAGCTGTCACTGACAACTTCCATGCATCCTGGGATTAGAATGGTTTGCCACAGCCAAGTTATTGTTGGAAAAATATTTTTCCTCCTACCTGAGCTGCCTGTAGTCTTCTTTTACACTGTTCCTGCTTTGTATGAACAGAGCAATTGTGTTGAAAACTCGAAGCACTAAATAGGATGGAGAGAATATCAAAGCATTTGCATGCTGGTGTGACAAGTTATCCAAGATATGAGGAGTCTTCTTTTTGGTCTTCTGCCTTCAAGGTGCACTCTCTCCAATGCTAAAGTTCTGTGTGAATCTGCCTTGGCAATTAGCATGAAGACATAAATGACCTTTGGCAATCATTAGCTCCTTAATCATCAGATGCCTTCCCTTTATTCTCCAATAGATCCTGACCCACTTCATTTTTGTGTTATAAAAATCATCCATTATTTTCTAAGTTCAAAGGACCTTCTTTAATTTTTCGTTTTATTATGAAAGTAATACTTGCTTACTAGGAAAAAAAAAAGACCCCAGATAGTTTAGAATGGTGCAAAGTGAAAAGAAAGAGAATCCCTCCCACTCTACCAAGCACCACCCTGATTGTAGTCCCTAATATTTCATCCTTGACAACAGCAAAGTATGCATATTCTAGGGATTCTCTTTTTCTCAGAGGACTATATCCCCATTACACACTCACAAATACATGCTCTTGTGCAAGTTCCTTTTTCTTATTGAATTGTATTGAGAATATCCTTTCCTGTGTCCACATGGACTTACTTCATTCTTAATGAGTACAGGACATTCTAGTTTTTATAGTGTGACTTTACCAAAAACCTGTTACCTACTTATAGATACTTAGGATGTTTTCTCTTTCACAAGCCATGCTGAATGAACACCTTTATACACATATCATGTATCATGGTGTACTTGGGGAAAGTTCATCTTTAGGATATATTCCCAGAGGATAATGTGGCCAACACTGATGATGTGTATACTTAGGATTTTCACACATATTGCTAAATTTCTCTTTGAAAAGTTGAACACATTTACCTCCCACTATCAGGGTATGAGAGTGCCTGTGGGAGATACAACAGGTCCCTCCCTCCCGAGGGCTGAGTTCACGGTAGACATGGCTTAGGCTTCGAACACAGACAGACTGACTCTGAACCTGGCTCTGTTTCTCTCGAGCTGTGTGCCTTCTTTTCACACGGCCCCTTGGCACCTCATTTTTATCACCTATAAAATGGGAAAATAATGTCACCTGGGTAGGTTTACTGTGACAATTAAGTGAAAAAACACAGGTGAAGGACCTAGTCCAATGCATCGTAGATGGGGTCACTTAGTTGTCCAACATGTCATTCTTGTGCTTCCCACGAGTCCGCTTCCTTTTCTTATTATTCTTGTAGTGAACTTTCTTACCTTGCAGCAATTAGCAACATCTGTGCTGGGAGCTGAGAGTCATTTTCCTTTTCCTGTGTCATCTCTGTTTTCTATGCATGTCATCAGGGAGGTGATGACACTTTTCTGGGGTATCATTTCTAAGAATTCGGGTATCCTGAGTGATGTGTTTCCAGAATTGCTAAGTTAATCCCCAGAGGCTGTTGAATCATTTTTGTTCAAATTCATCCACCACCCTAAAGTGTCGTAGGAAATTTAGTAATGAAATGACTCATGTGGGTTAGAGGGTGACTGAAGTTTCTCCTTCAGAAAAATATTTCCGAAGAATCCCTTCTAGAGGATTGAATATGACCCCAGCACCGCCATCAACACTTACCCCACTACCTCTGGTCCTATCCAAATAATACCTCCTCAACCTATGTAACCTCAAGTAGTAGCAATTCAGGTATTGGGTAAGGCTCATTACCTGGTAGCTCAGCCCCATTTTGGCTATTTTCTTTTATTATTAAGACCTAAAAGAACTAGAAGTCCTTTAATTTTATAGGAAAGTATTATACCCAGTGAAAAGTTAAGGAAAGCATCCCCATTAAAAGATACTTCCTTGCTCATGTGATGGGCATTCTCCAGAGACCTTTCCCAGTTTAGAGAAAGAATTTCAGACCATAAAGCTCAGACAGTTTTGCATTGTGAGGAATCAGACATGTTCTCTGCAGTCAGGCCCCCTTAAACCTGCTCAGCTAAAAAAGATCTGGGTGAGCTTTGACTGCGAGGAGATATTAGTTTTAGCATGAAAAGGCAACATCAGATCATTTGAATTTATTTTCCACTTCAGTTTGCCCATCTGCTCCAGGAAGTCTGATTTAAATACATTTTATCAGAAGCTTCCACAGGCACCAAGTTACCTAGCAACTCCAAGTTTCCTTTAGTGACTTGATTTCAACATAAAGTGTGTTCACAACTTAGGGAAGATGTGTTTTTAGCCTTCAAAGTTTATGAAGCAAGAATTAAATATTGAAACTGCCATTCTCACTCTGCATGAATGTAGAATCTATTTAAATTACATAGAGTCTTGGGGGCTGTATTTGTAAAGAGAAAATTTTAATTAACCTACATGACCATAAACTTGAATGAAATAGTTATTTAATTACAATAACCAATCCAAGTGCAGCATTGCTCAGCTCTAATTTAGGATCTTTAGCAAAATCTAAATTGGTGCTTTGCATCTTATGCCTGCTTTCGTACATTAAAAAGATGCCATTTTTCTGGACCTTGACAAATATATCCCTCAGTTCCATTATGAAGATACGAGCTCAGACCTTTAGGTCAAGACAGTGCATGGGTTGAACACACACAGAAACTTCTCTAGTTTCTAAATACATTGTAATCACACACACACACACACACACACACACACACACACAGCCATAACACAAAACAAAACAGAGAAAATCTTTGTGGGTTAGAAATGGTAAGGAAAATCTAGTGGTTAGCAAGAGTAAGCTTCAGAGCCCATGGGTAAACAAGAACGGATAGGTCTTACGGGCTGAAGTCTTAACTCCAATTGGGAATGGGACCCAACACCTCCTGCATGTGCTGGGAACTGCTCTTCACATGAAACACGAAGCCAGAACCTCTTTGCATGCTTGGGAACAGACATAAACGTCATTTTGCTGAGTCTGGTGCAACAAGAAGTGTACTATTTGTTATGTCCAACCAAAGCATTATTCAAGAGTAAGGATGAAGTAATGGCATTTTCAGATAGACAAAGACTACAAGTATCACAAATCTAAATCTGGACTACAATAATAAAGCTGTAAAACTAATAATTGTTTTGTGCTTAAAACAAACTGGAACTGGAGCATGCCCTGGTGGCCTAGTAGACATAGGTATAAGGCCACTGGACATAGTTCACCTACTTCCCAAGGATCCAGGTTCCAGACCCAGGGCTGGGAGGAACAACCAAAATGAACAACTAAATAAAATAAGTAAATGTTTCTTCCTCCTCTCTCTTTCTTTCTGCCTGCCTACTAGCCTTCATTTCTGCCACAGCTTTCCTTTAAAAAACCAAAACCAAAACCAAAAAAAAAAAAAAAAGGAACTAAAATTCAAGACAATTATATGAGCACTAATTAGGGATAGAAGGGTGGATAGTTTTGAGGAAAATTGCATTCTTCTGAGGTTCTTGTTTGTTTGGAAGGATAATAGGATCTAATTTAATTTGGATATAATACATATGTAGAATTTAAAAGGGGACAGACTGTTTCTGACTAAAGTCTTGAAGTCAGTGATAGGAGATTCAGGTTGAGGAAACGAGCAGCAGCATTTTCCATCAGCAACAAAAAGTAAAAGCAGGAGAGAGAGCAGTGACTTCAGATCCATAGCAAAGCTGAATTACCAGCAATAGAGCAGCTTTTAGGCCAACAGTATAAAAAGGCCCAGAGCAAGGCATCGTGTGTTGCTGAGATGATGTCTGCAGTTTAGGTCAATCTGTCAGGTATGCCTTTTCATAAACTGTCCAATATAGCACTTCTTAAACCTTTGTTGTTTTAATATCAAAACCCCTTTACACTTTATAAAAAAAAATTATGCTGCAAAGAACTATTTATGTGGGTTATAAATATATTGATATTTACCATGCTAGAAATTAAAGCATTATTTTAAGACTCAATAATATACAAGGTCACATGTCATTAGCTGTCAGAGTAGTGGAATCCCTGAGAAACTCTTCAGCAAATAAATGAGAAAATGAGAAAAAGGTAAATAACATCTTGACATTGTGAAGTAGTTTTGGCCCCACAGACACCCCTGAAATGGGGTACCCAGGCCTTATTTTGACAGCACTGTTCTAAGGGATAGACTATGTTGAATACTCTTTCAATGTCAACTTGTATGTACCCTTTAAAGTCCACTTCTGTCTGATTACGCAGTAGACGCATGTTCTCTTGCCCTTTTCTGAGCTCACTCATTGCCAGAAACACACTTGGCATTTATTTGGACTATCTGTGATAGTCTTGTTTTGTTTTATAATTTAATTTTTTATAGATGTATGTGCCTTCTCTCTTCAATTTGATCAGAAATCTGTAGAGCAAGATAAGAATAGTCTAGCTCTTTATTCCCAGAGAAATTAATATAGAAAGTCAATAAGAAGTCATGGCAATTATAATGGCTCTGAATTTTTTAATGAATTGTACCTATATGGGCTACTCTTAGAAAGATTCAGGAAGGTTATTTTGTTATAAACCAATAATACAAAAGGGATCAGACTGAAGGCGATCTTTCTCTCTTCCCCATGGCTCCTAATATTTGAGTGCAACCAGTGTCTAAGGTCAGAAACATGGAATCACCCCCAGTGTTTACCTTCTCATTCATATCTAATTGGTCAGTAAATCCAGTCGATTCTGCTTTGGGACTGATGCCTGTGGTGCTCCCGTCCTCACTCCTGCTGTCACTGCTTCAGTTGAGTCTCTCCGTCACTTTTCACCTTGAGTGTGGGAACAATCACCTTATTGGACTCTGGTTCTGATTCACACTTCTCCTCCCAGGACTTACACCACCGTCCCTGAAGTCTGTTTATGGAGGTAGGAAGCAGACAGGAATGAAGGCAAGTAGGCAGGTAAGCAGAAAGAGAAAGGAGGAGGAAACATTTTTAGTTAGTTAGTTGTTCCTTTTGTGCCCCACTAGCCTGGGGTCACAGACCCAGGTCCTTGGCCTTCACATGGACAACACTTGCCACTGCAGTCAGAGACTTAGTGCCTGAGCCACCAGGGCACACCTGGATTTTTTTTTTTTTTTTTTCCCAGAAAATGGATTTGATCATGGCATTCTTCCTGAGTAAAAATCACCTATAGCAACCAATTTTCCTCTGCTAGGTGCCAGAATATACTAGATTTTACTTACCTAATGCACTTTGTCCACAGGATGGTCTTCAGAGTGGATGCTCTGACCCCCAGGTATAAGGCCACCTAATTCCACCATCAAAAGACTGAATCTACCTGAGCTAGACAGGCTACTTGAAGAAGACAATTTTTGAATTCAACAAAGTGAGGTGGAAAATCAGATTGCCCAGCTATTGCAGATTATGTTGTGTGCTTTCTTTTTCTCCAAATTCACTCTATATTTTCATTTTATCTCTGGAAAAATTGCCTGGCATAGAGCCTATCACACAGCTACACAACTGTGGTTCTCAGCTGTGGCCGTTTGCACCACCCCTCACCCTGGGAAGACATTTGGCAACATCTAGAGACATTCTTGGTCGTCACACCTGGTGGTGGGGGCAGGAGCTATCTGCATTTAGAACCCCAGATCGCTTTCCTGTTTGAGTCCGTCTCTCATACATCTACAGAATAAAGCTCAGACTCTGGCATGATGTTCAGGACCTTCTAAACTTGTTCCCATTCTTGCCAGCTTCATGTTTCTCCACTTACCATGTGTGCAGTGCATTACTCTGCATTCAGCTTCCCACAGTTCCCCAGAATGCCACAGCCTTTCACAAGCTTGTGCGGACTCTGGTAGGCCCAGCTTCCCTTCTGAACCAACAGCATACTTCTACTTGTCTTTGAAGACCCTGCTCAAATAAAGCCTTCCCTGACACCCTCTTCTTTCCTGTGCATGCTTCTCTCTCCAGCAGACTGTTTCTAGTTTTAATAATGACTTGTTTGTCTCCATTTTTTATTATACTGTGAGCTTTAAACTATGTTATATTAATTTGAATTGACAGCAATGAGCAATGAGTTTGACACTAACTAAATAAATAAATTACCTTTCGGGTTTACATGTGTATGTAAAAAAAAAAGGACTGACTGAAGAAAGATTTCATCTTTGAAAAATTGTTATTGAAGGAATAGTGCATTATAATATTAAATAGATTTTAGGTATGTGCCATAGTAAATCAACTTCTCTATATAATAATGTATGTTCAACCACTATTAATTACTTAATTTCAGCTTAATTACTATACAAGATTATTCCTCCCAGACACTCACATGGTGTTCCCATGATAGGAATTCAAATCAAGAGCCAAAGACCCATAAGTGAAAGATCATCTAGGTGGAACAGGTGTTCAAATGTGCTAATAAAGATGGCTGATCGAACAGAGTACATTCTTCCAGCCAAAGAAGACCTAGCATAACACTACAGAACTGCACAGGGAATGGCATTTCATCAAAACTACAAAGTTGCCCAAGTTTTTCCCAGAGTGTGACCAGGACTAACAAATCATCCCTGAGTCTGCCCACCCACTGAGAGCTGAGAACTCTGAGGTGTGAAGAAATGTGTATGCAGTGTGCACATACATAAGAATAATACTTGGAGATAAATCTTAAAATCTGAATTCAATGCCCATTAGTCAGTTGCCTTAACTTGTTTATCAAACTGTGGATGAACAAGCCACTTGTGAATATTGACACACAAGCTGGGAAGTTACGGGGCAAGAGTTTCTCCCATGGTCTGGTTTTCTTCCCATCCATAAAATGAGAATAATAATTTCCTACTCTTTGGCAGCTCATGAAGTCATAGGGAAAATGGATCATGTGTAGAACCCTATTCTGCTGAAACCATACTTAATCTATGACACATGTATCATGTATATATCTCACATTATGGAGATCTAGCAGAGTCAGAAATATTATGTGACTATAGTATGTCTTATTAATTTATAAATAATTACTGTGTTTGCTTTTAGGCTGGATCAGATTCCCTCTGCTTGATTTTCATTTTTTCAGAAGAAAAAGAAAAGTTTTGTACTTAGCTGTTCACTGAAGTCTTGGTAAGAGAAGGGAAAAGAGGATATTACCTAATATTAAATATTTTTAATGAAACTAGTATATCCTAGGACAATTGGAGATGAGAACATTTAATTCTGATGTTTAAAGGAGAGTGAAGGTGGGTTCTCTAGACTGGGATGCAGAAGATGCAGATTTGGTTTGAGAACTTAGAGTCTAGTTTAGATGACATTGAAGATTGGAGGTCATTTGAATCTCTAAAGCCTCAGGATGAATTGTGTGTCTAGGAGAATAGATACAGATATAGTCATCATTACAGACAATTACTGTACCAAGGGGTTTCTATGACCTTGACAGAGATCAACAAGAAGGGAGGCTTCTTTAACTCAACAGATGATCTGTATAGAGAAAACTAGATTATGAATGGAAAAGGAGGCCCAGTGAAACCACAGCTTCCAAAGAATTAGCATGCCTTATTGGAAAGCTTTAAAGCACCAATTCAAACTTTTATTTTGTGAAAATGCATCCAAGGACTGCAGATATAACCCATCTTAATCACTGTGCACTTGGAAACCAGTGGCCCTAAGTCTCAACCAGTTGGTAAATAGAAAGAAGAGTGTCTCTACTTGGAAGTATATGAAGCAGAGAACTGACATAAGAGCTCAAAGAGCAGAACCAATGGGTGGCAATTACAGGGAGTTAAATTTGGATTCAACACAAAAATATGTTTTCCTGTGTCCTGGTCGTTCAGGCACTAAGTTGTGCCTGGTTATAGACCATGTAAGGTCCAAGAACCCAAGTCTGAGGACTTAGACTGGGGTAACCACCAGAAATATCAAGTGGAGACTACACAGGGATTTCAGCATGGGTTTTGAGCCTCACCTGAGCAGATCACTCAACAGATATCCCCTGAGGTCTATCATAGGAATTTGTGGTTTCTTTAGCCCTTGAGCCTCATATTCAGATGATTCCAGTTTATGTGGAATCTTGGTCATCCTCATCCTCAGCTATTTCCTCCGACACCATCATATTGTGTGCTATTGCTCATTGACCATGCCTCCTATATATTTTTTAGAGCCTGTGAAGCCACAGAATGAATGTTTGTGTTATTCGTCTGTAAATATTTAAGAGCTAAAACAAAGAATGCCACTGTGGGCTGGAAGAAAAAGTGTCTGTCAGCTTCTGGCAAGCTCCTTGTGGCAGTGTGATTTTGTGATTAAGAGCATAAGCATTGTGTCAGATTAGCTTGCCTTTTCAGAGCCCTGTTTTCCTCCTCTGTAAAATGGAGATGATAATGCATCATAGATTGTTGTGCTTGGTGATGCTTAGTTACAGCTTCCTTGAGATTATTAGGCTCTGCACATATTCTACCTGAGTTCTTAATTAGCACAATACCTGGTACACAGTAAATGCTCAATAAGTGATAGCTCTTAGACACACATAAGAGCAAGTATAGTATCAGTGGTGGTGGTGGTAGAAGCAGCAGCAGCAGCTAAACCTGGACTTAAAACTTTATATCCTGACTTCTAGTCGAGTACTCTTCAAAACTTGGCAATGCGAGCTTTATCCTCATTCTGTTCTTGCTTTGCTCTGCGGTGGTTACATGTGTGGCTCAAGACTTAGAATGTCCCTCCCTTTTTAGAGTGAAGAGATCAGACTAAGATCCTGACATTTTAGAAAGATTTGGTCTCTATGGCTTTTGTGCTCGTCTCTCTGAGAAGGGTATATGCGGATGATGTGGAAAGGATAAGGAGGCTTGAACCTCTCAGCTTCCCTAGGGCAGTGCCAGTTTATCCCAGTTTGGGGACTTAATTATTAATAGTCCCCTCTCCATCCTCAAAATTGTCATAGTGTCATAGCCTGAACAACAAACTATGTGATTAATCAGAACACAACAGTCATCACTCTTAATTGTCATCATTAGGGTTTAGAACAGATTGCACAGACTCCAAACTATATTCAATTAGCATTTTTTTAAAAAAGAGATTGTCACTTTTTTTTTTTTTTTTTAAAGGAAAGGTACAGACAGGAATGAAGGCGAATAGGCAGGAAGGCAGGAGGGAGAGGAGGATGAAGTGATGAAGCATCTTTATTTTTATTTAGTTGTTCACACTGACTGTTTCCCTGGGACTGGAACCCAGGTGTATATGGCCTGCATCCTTCGGAGGAGATTGACCTACCACGGCTCCACCAGGGCACACAGAGATGTCACTTTTAAGTGATTCTTTGTTATTCTCCTGGGCACAGATTGCCCATCAAAATGATTCGAACAGGACCATTTGCCAAGAATTTTCCTATTTCTCGGTATATCTGAAATGTGAAATTGACATTCCTCTTTCCTGCAGGGATCTGTCTTCTAAATAGTATTTATTGTCTATCCTTTTGAGAGCTGAGTGGGGGACTGGAGGAGCCCAGGTGTCTCTCTCTTTACATACAAAGATTTTGCACAGACATCTCCTAGGCTTTTTGTCCTGGGTATAGATTGGAAGGTGAAAAAACAGGCGGCTGCAGTGGGTGGGGCTGGGAGAGGCCTACTTTGGCTTCAGCTGCTCCATGCTCCTCAGATCAGATGTCAGCTGCCAGGACCAACTGGTGCCTCCTGGAAGTCTTTAAAAAATGATTTTCCAGCTGTGAAGTCTGTGCCATTGTTCTGCTGTTTGGCCACCTTCTCTCTGGCTGGCCCACTGGCAGCAGCCACGCCAGGCAACCAGAATGAGTCAAATCAACGGGTGGACAATGCAGCAGCCGTCCAGCCACAGGCCCTCCTCTCTCAGCTGTCTGATGTCAGACCATCAAAGGCCCTGCATATGGCCCTGTGCTTGCTCCTCACTCACCTCACAGGCCTCGGGAATTTTCACAAGTCAGAGGAGGCGCCAGGAGAAAATTTGCAGCCCTTGAGGGTGCCCTAGGGGTGGTTAATAGCCAGGGAGGGTGACAAGAGAGGGGGAAGTTTAGTGTGCTGTGGTTCCCAATTGTTTGGCTAACAGCCGGAGGTTGACCTTGAGCTTGCGTCTGCCACATGGCAGAGGCACCAGCCGGGCAGCAGGTTCTGAGGGATCAGGAATAATGGAACTTGAAAATGCAAATGATTTTAATGAATACTTCTCCTCTCCCACCCCCACCCAACATTTCCACGTGGAAGAAGCTTATAGGGAAAGTGGTTACTTGCTCTATGTCTGAAAGAAGAGTTGTGCACATGTTCCACAGACAGATACCCATCCTGCCGAGGCCTCTGTCCACTGTCTGAGTTTTACAAACTTGACTTTCCTGTATCACAAGGAAGCGTGGTGTGTCCTGTGCAGTGACTTGATCCCAGCCCAGACCAGTGGCCAAAGGAGACTAGAGACAAAGAGCCTTTTATGAGAATGATTATCTGGTTCTTAGATGACTCGCCGGTGAGGACTTGCCAGATACTTGAAAGGCCTGTGTCTAGAGATGGGGCAGCGTGTATGCTCCTGGGCTGCTGTTGGCATTGCTCTCCCAATCCAGTTAGAACAGGTTCAGATGTGGGGTGAAGGGAGGGAAGGGGGAGCTTGCAGAAATGCCTGCTGCTCTGCCTCACTTCTCTGCCTCAGACACTGCCGCCTACCTTCCAAAACACAGCTTGAGAGAGAATCAAGGGCTTGCCTTTGCCTCTTTAATACTGTTCCTGGATGACTCGATTCAGCCTCCACCCCTCCATCCCTACCAGGTGGCTGATCCTGTGGGAGTCACTGTTAACCTTAAAATCTGAGCCCCGGCAGCCCAATGGCAGAGTCAATGCTTGAGAAAACACTTGCTGCCCCTTAGCTCTCAGATCTAAATTCTGATCCTGGTTTGTGACTGAGTCTCCTGTACCCCTAAGGACTTTGCATGTAGACAGGGAAGCTGTATGCTATAAAATGTATAAGACAGAATAGGTCTGTGAAAGTAAATGTGAAATGCTATCATTTTGATCTCAGTGTCTCCCAAAGTTATCAAAAGTGTTTTGTAAACTGTAAAGTCATATGCAGACGTAAGTGGGTGTTGCTATGGTTATTTTATAAAATGCCATTTTAAAAAATACAAAAGTGATTTCTGTTGTAGAATTGGTTATATGAGAAATTTCAGATGAGCACAAAAAAGCGCTAGCTTTGCCACATGGCAGTTGTTCAAAATCTGTTTCCAAGGGTCACACTTGTGTGGCATTGTTTTCCTTGAAATCCAGTGAAAAGGCAAATTAGAGAGAGGTATGCATCATCCCCAAAATGAGCTTTGAAACCAAACCAGTTTGGAACAAATTGTAAGGAAATGTGATAGTAACATTTTTAATTGTAAAATATACAAACTGAATTAATTAATGAACAACTATTATTGGATGCAGGGTATTTCACTGTGCACTAACTGCTGTGTCCTCATAGACAAGCCCTATCTAGGGTGACTTATTTATAGGCTGTGAGAGGTGCATAAAGAAAGAAAAAAAAATTAACTGCAGGCTCTTCGAATATAACCAAATGCTGAAAATCTCATTTATCATTATTTTAAAAATCTACATGTCTTTTCCAAATGCTTAAATTATTTTACTGAACAGTAAGCTTTGGTGATGAGCTGAATTTATTCAGGAGTTCTCTGAATGGGATTTGAAAGCATCATGTAGCAATTTTTTCAAAAGGGAATAACTTGGTTATAGAGTCATAGACCATTATCCTGAAGAAGAAGAAATCAGTCAGTGTTTCTGTAAAGGTGGTTAACCCGCAGGCGGAAACAACTGCTCAGGATATTTTGCAAATTTACATTTACATTTGTTGATTCCATATTAAACTGAATAACCAGACACATAGAAGGTAGAGCCTTCTTTTAATTAACCCTCTTGGTGTGGGCCCATGTGATTAAATATGACGGAGCTGCTCCTGGGGTTTCTGCTACTGAAAATACTAACAATAATCATTTGTTTTGTTTTTATATTTAAACACATTATTGCATAGCTTGGTGCAGAGATAATTACCAATTTTATCTCCTGTGTTTTTCTAATGTTCATTAATAACAATAAAGGGTTGTAGGTTAAAAACTCATTTAATTGCCTTTATGTTAATGACATTATGAATAGCCTTAGCTACAAGATTCTAATTCTGTCCAGCATCCTCTTTCTCAGTGGGGCCCCAGGAGGGCTTCTCATTTTATCAGCATTACTGATTCAGAGTTTTTCCTTGCAGGTGGGTTTTTGTACATAATCAGAATTAATGCACAACACATTTTGCAAGGAATGGAATAGAAGCAGTTGGAATAAGTAATTAACTAGAGTGCCCAAGGAAATATGCCCGAGCATTTTTTTAGCATATTCATAAAACATTAAGAGCAGTCATAAACACAGTAGAAACAATTTCCTGGTAATGTGCTTTTAGACGATTTTCTGGCTCCTTTTTTTTTATTTCTTACAAAAAAATTTTTTTAAATTGAACATCGCAGGGATGCAGACCAAATGTCCAATGTGTGGTGCTTTGCGGTTAATGTCTCTGTGCTGCAGCGTCCAGGCTGGCAGAGTCTGGACATCACCATCTCCCTTCTCTTCCCCTTCCCCACCTCCATCACTTATTAATCATACAGGAGAAGGAGTGGATGCAGCTTGCAAAACCCCAGGGGATGTGGTTATCCCTGCACCCCAATCTCTGGCATTAACCTCTTGGCAGGGGCACATGAATGCCCCAGGGGGCGAGCGGGGCACAAGGAAAGGATTCTTGTAGCAGTTGCTTCGGTGTGCCACCCAGACCCCCCTTAGGTTGGGACACTCATCCCCCAGCCCCCGATGCTCACAGCTCTCAACTGAGTCACTCTCCTCAGGCCATCAAGGTCATGTTCCTACCCCAGCCACCCTACATCCAATGACTGGTCAATAGGAGGATTTAAAAGTCTGGCTCCTTTCCTCAAGGTGGGACAGCTAGAGGGCCATCCTGTGCTCAGACTGGCCTGTGGGATTGACTGAGTGAGGCCTTTATCCTCCATCCCTCACCCCTCCTCAAAGATATTCTGGAGAGCACTCCTTGATAAACCTCCCATGCACAAATCTCAGAGTCTATTACCCAAGGTCCCTGACCCACCACAGACAGGTGAGCCACAGTGATCAGTAGGCCCACTCTGTGTTGTCCAGCAGGCACTGACGCAGCAGATTCTCTTGACTCTGGTGTACCCTTAGGATGTTTTGGGCACAAACATTGACCCCCCGAGTGGTGCCTGAAGTAGGGCGTGGGTAGCTTTTCCTCACATTGACCAAGCATCCCAGAAGCTAAAGTATGTGAAACAGTTTTTATAACCATGGAATTAGGCAAGCCATGGTGAAGTAGTGGTTAGGTCCACTGCCTCTGGCTAAGTACGGTCCATGTACATCCCAAGGACCTGGATTTGTGTCCCAGGGCTGGGGGGAATGACTAAGATGAACAACTAAATAAAAAGAAAATGTTTCTACTTTCTCTCTCTTCCTGCCTGCCTGCCTACTGTCCTTCATTCCTGTCTGCACCTTTTCTTAAAAAAATTTTTAAAAATTATGGAATTAGATGGGTGTGTTCAAATACTGGCTGTACTTTTGGGATAAGTTTGGGACAAGCCTCAGTGTCCTCCCATGGAAAATGGAGTGAATAATACAGGTAATGTTTGTGTGGTCTTTAGCACAATGCCCAGTGAATAGTAATGCCTGATAGATTCAACAACTCACTTTTCCTGCTTCTCCATTTTCAGACCATTTATTTGTATGTAGAGTATGATTTTGGATACAAGAAATAATCCTCACTATCAGCCAAACCAAATTTTCTAAACTAAAATTTCCAGTAGCCTGGGTTCTCATAGACTTCAGTGTAAATCGAATCAGGAGCCTACAGAGGAGGTTGGCACAAGCTTCGCAGAAAGTTCCCAGTCAGAGAAAGAGCTTTATCTGCATAAACCTCCAGATGACTTAGAGCAGGCCACATTTAGTTCTTCCAGCACTGGTCAGAAGTAGTAGACAATAAGATGCATTTGTTAGGTACCTGGATCCTTTAATGCATTGCCTTCTTTAATTCTCACATCCTCTTTAATTAGGTAGGGTTAATATGCCCATTTTTATAATTGAGGAAACAGGCTCAGAGAGGTTAAGTCTCTTGTTCTAGGTTGCACAGCTAATAAGTTACAAACCAAAACCCTTGCTTTTAACCGCACCTAATAACAGAGAGCCACAGCTTGAAAATTTATTTTAAAGTAGCACCCCAATATTTCCCAGCTGATTAGATAGAACTTAAATTCCTTTTTAATAGAAGTATAAAAAAAAAGTTCCATTCAAAGTTAATTTTACAGTGGTACCCAGTGCCAATAACATTGTACAGTGAAGTAACAAAGAGAACGCTTTAATGACTAGAGGCCTGGCTTAGCCAATGGCGTCATTACTTGGAAACGCAACTTCTTTGGTCTTAAATTAAAGGTAAGTGGTTCAAAAGTCCAGTTTAAGAAACATGGAAGTAATCATTGTTCCAAACAATGTCATATCAGATTTTGGTTAAACTCACTGCATGTTTACAATCACACTGCATGTAAGGAAAATACTTTTGTCTGTGGCCTAGCCCGTTAGTACACTGGGCATAGTCCACATATATCCCAGGTCCCCGGTTCATGACCAGCCAAGATGAGCAATGAAACAAAATAAATAAAATGCTTCTTTCTACCCCCCTCAAAAAAATATTTCCTTATAGTACTACAGATGTGTGTATCACATATCATTTTATCAAATGCTTTCACAATTATTGGACTTCACAAACAACTTGGTGGAATGACAGTAGAGCCCATTTTGCCAGATAAGACTTCACGTCTTCAAGGAGCCCAACCAAATGCCAGAGGTTCACCTGGACGCACAGATGAGTCAGAGCCCCATTTTCTAGATCCTTTGCTACTCAGAGTGTGGTCCCTGGGTCAGTAATGTCAGCATCACCTGGGAGTGTGTTAGACATGCAAACACTCAGTCTTCACTCAAATCTACTGAATCAGAATCTCTTCTTTAATAAAGTTACTGAAAACTCATATGTACATCAATGTTTGAGAAGCACTGTCTGAGAGTCTCAACCCGCTCCTCTCCCTAGGGTCTAGGCTGTAAGCTCCATGAGGGCAAGACTGGAATCCGATTTGGCCACCATTGTACCCCCAGCACTTGCACAGTGCTGGGACAAACACAGGCAGCCATCTCATCAGCCCACATCAACAACTATGCCAATGGGTGTTTGATTTGCCAGTTGATTAGTCTATATACCTTCCTAGAGGAGAAAGTAATTATTTTCCATGTTCCTGAAAGTCCACCATCAACACAAAAGTATTTGCCTTGTTCGTTTGAAAAAGGTGGAGCTCTGCTTACAAAATTTACTGAAGCCTGTGGTTTGCAATCCTGTTTCTCAGCCTACAAAACAAGTGTCTGTAGGGACTGGGAACATTGTACTGTGTAATTATTTAAATGAAAACAACATAAATGAAGAGAAAGGGCTATTTATATCAAGTGCTACTAATTAAATGAGAAATAATGGGCCCTGCTGAGAAAGGATACAGTCGGAGAGAACAAGAAAAACTTCCTGCCAGTAAAGACTAGCAGACAATGGGACAGTTTTCCTAGTGGGATAATTATGACTCCTGGAGAAGATTGTCTGAGGCAAGATGAGATAAGTACTAGGAAAGTATAATGTGTTTCCAACCCTATTATCAATGATGCTTTCAGCCACCAGCTCCGGGTCACAGATTTTGAATACACTAAATGCTTAATTCAGTGCTGCCCTTTCACCCGAAAGATCTCAGGGTAAGAGAAAAATGTGTGCACCAGTCCAGTGCTCCCTGATTTAACTCTTCACTGAAATACTCTAGGAATAAATGATGGGGAGGAAATTATAACCTCTACTTGGTTCTCCCACCCAGAAAGTGATTTCCATTTCAAAGAGCTGATAGAACAAGAATGTAGACCTTAAAAGTGTGTGAAGATGATCCCCCAACCCCTGCCTTATTGTTTTTCAAGATCACTATGAAACAATATTTTAGAAGCAGGAGATTGGTGGTGGAGAGGTGCAAGTCTCGTATTCAGAAAAACAGTGTAGATTGAGGTTTCATAAGGACATGATTTATAAGCTGCTGCAGTGAAAATGGCTTGCTTTCTCATTAGTTGGATCTAGTTCATGGCTGTGATAAAAATAAGACAAATAATTTCGAGCATATACTTGCAGAGTATGTTTGACTTCTGTTTGTCCTTGGAAGGTTTGAGTCCTAAGTAAAGAAGTATTCACAGAGAAGTCAAAAGGCTGCAAGTCACACATGCCAGAGTAATGGCCTTAAGAGCTCAGGTTCTTCACGCAGAAGAACCTGGATTTGAATCCAGATGCACCCCAGTTTTTATGGCATGAAGACTAAGCACTTAATTTTCTAGGTCTCGTGTTCCTTGTGTTTCTTGTGAGAGGCAGGTATCGATGAAAACACGCTCTATGGTGGCTAGGAGGAAAAAATGATATAGTTCCATAAATGAAATACACATTGCCTGGCCTCGTTAGGCTCTACTAAGTGTTAGTTGTCTGAACTAGGCACATGAGTGCTTCTATTTGAAAATGTTTTCAATTTTACAGATACTTACCATGTACCTTTAATGAGATTGCAAAAATGAGAATTGAAAAACATTATCTGGAGCCTATTTCTTGTCTTCAATGAGCTTACAAATAAATGGGGAAAGTGATGGGGGGACATGCAACTATTGGGGAAGATGAAGAGAAACATGATGAGAGTCAAGCTAGAGGTGGTCTCCAGAGGAGGAGAGAGGGGAGGGGAGGGGACAACCCCTAGAGATAGGAGCAAGGGGGACAGGCTTCAAGGAGAAACAAACTAGGCAGCAGTAGGGCCTTGGGACATGTGGATCTGAGACAGGTGAGGAACTGCACAGCAGTGATGTCATACTACACCTTCTCTGGAACTACTCTGGTTTTCTGACAGGCAGATTTTTTCTTTTAAAGGAAAGGTACAGGCAGGAATGAAGGCGAGTAGGCAGGCAGGAAGCTAAATGAAAAAGAAGCATTTTATTTATTTAGTTGTTCATCTTGGACACGAACCAGGGTCCCCGGATGCATGAGGTTTGCGCCGGCCAGAGGCAATGGATTTATCCGCTAGACCATAATGGCACGCCAGCCAGACAGGTTTTACTGAGGGTCTTTCTGGCGAGCATGTGGTGGCTTATCTTTATGGCAACCTATGGCTTGCATTCTTAGTAGCTCTTGGGCTCTTAGGCAAGATATTCATTTATTCATGTTTATTGAGTTTATACAATAGATGCCAGGCACTGGGGATATAGAGATGAACAAGACAAACCATTCCCTGATCTTTATAGAGCTCCTGTTCTAGTGATGCAGCTCTAAAGTAAGCAACTAGATATATCAGTCGAGATTAAACGGGAAGAGCATTCAGAGGGACAGCAAAGACTCCAAGGTGGGAGGACATTTTCTACTTAGAAAGAATGCCTGTGCAGCCAGATGGGTTGGACATAGCTGTGTGAGTGCCATGTACAGATCTCTTCCATAGCACATCAGAAAGCAAAACTCAGAATTGCTGATCATAATTCCACAGGAAGTTAACAAATAGGGTTGAAGAAAGACAGGTAATCCAACGGCATTTGCAAACTGATGAGCTCACTTATGGAACACCAGGGAGGTGTAAGGGGTATCTGATTGCTTAGGCTAGAGCTTGAACTGTGACCCGAGTTTGAATTATTTTCCATCTTTTTACTTGCTAAAAACCCCAGTGATGGTGATGATTTAGTAAAAATCCATGAAACAGGTGTCTTTCCAGGTAAGAGTAAATGAGTGCATTGTGCATGGAGCCTTCGTCGTGGGGCGTCCCCCTGAATAATACCACATTATTGTCTCACACCAATAATTCAAGTGACAATGTGTTGTTGCAGGTCTGTTAACCTGAAATCTTGAACTAAATCTGTCAAAAGTTTTCTTTTTCTTTTTTTTTTTTTTTTTGCAAACTGGCTAAAACATTTAGTGGCAGGGAGAAAAAATGCCATGGAAGCATTATGTTAAGAAACCTTTTTCAACATAGAAAGGGGTTGTTTTTATTTAATATTTCTGCCAACAATCTGGTAACATGTTCCAAGTTTGATCTATTTTCTTAAAACTGTGCTGATCAAATGTAGACATCAATGTGAACCTAAGACGTCAATCTTCTCACCGGAGGGAGGGGATAATTATTGATATGTATGCATAAATGGTATGTTCTTCCACTCCTTGATTCCTTAACCTTTCTGTGGAAAAGACTCTTGGGACATTATTGAGGAAAAAGTGGTTTTTTCCTTCCAGATGGATTTGTTGGCTGGGGCAATATTTTTAGTCATGCCAATAAAATGAAAGGGAGACAGAAAATCAGGCAACTGCCAGAGTGGTTAGTGTGGGACTATTACCAAGGCAGAAATGAGGCCAAAGAAATGATAAATGTGTGTTGCTCACCCACTCCATCAACGGAAGCCTGACCTGGATCCTGTTTTCCATCTGAGCTCCAAGCAAGCCGCCATTTTTCACAGCAGCACTTAATAGTGGACATTAGCTTAGCCCTCCCCCAAAGGGCTGACCTGCAGTCTACACTCCGTGCTTCTCCAAACTGTAATCACTTGCTCACTCGGTAATTTTATCAAATAGCATGCACCTTTTCCAGCCACTTATTGGCCAATTAAGTCAAGTTCTCACTGAGGGGGTCCAGCTGGCTTCAAGTTATCTTAGATGAATTGATTGAAGACATTGTGCAATCTATGAACCCAGTTTAATGATCTAGGTGATAATACTTGTAATTCTTCTCAGTCAGGGGAATTTGCTGCAGCTGTTGTCGGCAAATCCGTGTTCTGATACACTGAAGTACCAGAAAAGCGCTAATCCGCCCTCAGAGTTCCGTGGCGATGACTGCATTGTGCAAAGGGAAATTTAAAATTCACTCAGCATTGCCAAATGAAGACAATCTTTCCATTGATGTGTTTTTATTTTATCCTATTGCAACTGTTTTTAAAGGTGGAGTGCAGGAAGAATGCATTATTGATAATACTTCATTAGAAACGGTGAAACGCAAATAGGTGTTCTCCCAGTATTGCTGCTGAAGATAGTGCATCAGATGTTTGGATACAATAAAGCACCACTTTAAGGCAAGAACACAATATTTTCTAAAATATTGGGGTGGGGCTCCAAGAACAAAAGTCTTTATTTTTATATGAAGTGTTCTGTGAAAGACACAAATACTAAGAGTTTGTGCTCTTACCCCCTGGATTCATGGCTACTGAAGTGATAATGAAGATGTGTCATCTGGCGACAGGGGCCTTCAATGTATCTCCAAACACTTTTCTGCACCATGACATATTTTTTTAAAGTAATCATTAAATAATTTGCTTGCTTGCTTTCCTGTGTGCGTTTGTTCCCTGAATGGCTGAAACGTTAATTCTCCTCCCTATGAAGCAAATACTGTAAATAACACTCCGGAGGTTTTCTGGGTGTTGTAAATTCAGAATATTTAGGAACACTCTATCCTACAATGGGTCTATGAAGTGTATGTTTACAAACTGAAAAGCTGGCTTTGATTTTCTCATGAAAGTGGCAGCTGTGATATTAATTTACTCTGTGCTGAGGAGCTGACGGCTCTCTGTTTCTGGAGAGTGGGCTCCTTTTCACTGAGAGGTGTGATTGAACTTGACTTTGGGGATGGTGACTTGCTGGGAAAGGCTGGTGCTTTTGATGAGATTTTACAGTCTTTCCAACAATACAGGAAAAACAACAGAGTAGAAAGGATGCATTTCTCAAGTAGAGTATAGGCTTTGGTGGGAAAACTTTATTGGTCTGTGGCCATACTTTAAATACAGAGGCCCATGTTTAACCAAGATAGAGGAAAGAAACAAGGAGGGAAGTTTCTCTTTTGTTTTTCTTACCAAAACAAAAACAAAAACAAAAACAAAAAACCCCAGCAAAACCAGGCAGAGCTTTGGGGTCTGG
This sequence comes from Solenodon paradoxus, assembly GCA_004363575.1. NCBI lineage: Eukaryota > Metazoa > Chordata > Mammalia > Eulipotyphla > Solenodontidae > Solenodon > Solenodon paradoxus. The sequence goes on from RJWH01000461.1 coordinate 574,240, forward strand.
TTTTAATAAATTGAGTTTGCTCTGAGGAAAAAAAATCTGATTATTCAAAGAACTCTTTTCTGCATCACCGTCCACCCGCCCCCGCCTCCACACACACTCCTCAACCCATGTGTCTCTTTTTGTTGACAGGTTAACCTAACTGATAATGTTCTGACTTCTGTAAATGAAAAATCTTACCCAAGTGGAATTAATAACTAGTAAGAAATACTTGACACATGCCAGACCGTGGTTCTAAGACCCTGACATGGCTTAAATCTCAGTTAATCCTTACAGCCATCCATGCGGTCAGTGTTATTACAGCATCATTTTACAGATAAGGAAATGAAAAAATGGAGAAGTTAAGCAACTTAACAAAGTCACACAGCAAGTAAGTGCCAGAACCATAATATAAACCAAGTGAGCTGAAGGTAGTGTCTATGTGCTCGGTGACCACACACTGCCTCCCTGGCCCCTCCACGTGCAAAGCTTCAAGTCACGTCTGTCGAGCTCCAGCCAGCTTCCCGTGCTATCTCCACAGGAAAGAATTACAGTTGCAAGAGGACAACTGATGTCACAAAAGAGGTCAGCTATTCCACATGTCCTTCTTCAGGAGGCCTTAGCCCAGATCTGTTATTTGGGTTCTGTCAAACCTCCAAAGAGCTCAGTGCACTTCACAAATTTATTGGGGCCATCATGTGTTAGCAAAGTGTCACAGGTGTCGATATTCTGCTCTTTTTTTACAGATTGACACAAAGTGAAATGTTGAGTTGACCTTGAACTCTCTCCTCCTGGATTTTTGCCTGATTTCTCCTTTGAGCTCATTTTTATCAAATTAAAATATGGATACACGTGTCCCTTTCCATTCATCTTCATATTATCCTTGGGGACAAGAATATAGACTCTCTTTTTTCTAAATCCAGCACAGGCATACCTAGTGAAAAAAAAAAAAAAAACCTGTTTCTAAAAACCCTGATCCTGGATCTTGAACCCAGGTCCCTGTGCACTCAAGATCTGGTATGGAGATAGAGATGCAGGAGGGAAAAAAGCTAAATACTATGTGAAAATTTATCTGTAGCTTTGTCTGAATATTAAAGATGAGGAAACTAAGGCTAAAGTAAATTACCAATTTCTTTTTGTAATGGTTGGGACCATCTCTTTTAAGAAATAAAAATGTAGTACACCATGAAGTTCTTTTCATTGAGGCTTTACTTATTTTAAATGCTTTTAAAATTACGTGTTTTTTACTAGAGTTTCATAAGTCAGAGCTCTTGTTAGACACTCGCATAGCACTTCTCTTCTTAGCGTTTATCACAATTGCACTTAACTGATGCATGCTTGATTGCTAATTTAATTCTTATTTCCCCAAACAGAAAGTTCCACATGGGTAAGGAATGTGTCTGTGGTTTTTACTACAATATCCCTCGTGTGCCCAGACCATAGAGGTGTTCATATATTTATTGAATGATATAAATGAATTGCTGGGTAAAACATCTCTTATTATTTATGAAGACTAAAAAATACTTTGTTTTGTTTTAAGCTAATCAACTTTATTTTTAGAGCTGTTTTAGGTCCATAGCAAAATTGAGTGGAAAGACTAATACGCCCCTGTCTCGGCTCACGTGCACAGCTTCCCTCACTATGAACTAAAACAATGTTTTACACAAAGAGTAAAACAGTTCTGTGTTGGTTTCCTACTCTACTTGATGCCATATGTAATAGCTGGAGAAAATGCTAAGCTGTTAGTAACAAAGAGCCTCCTCCAATAATGACTTAAATAAGAGGGAGGTTTATCTCTCTCGAAGAGAGTCTGCCTGATTCAGTCTGGAGGGGCTCCCCTCCATGAAGCGAGGGTGAGTCTGCTGTCCCCCACAGATGGCCTCCAAGTCTGCTCAAGTTGTCACCAGTTCCAGATGGCAGGGTAAATGATGAGCCAAAATCCAGCACGAGGAGTCTTCTCAAGTTGGAGATGACACAGAAGTTGCACACATCTCTTTCTCTTCCATCCCACTGGCCCACACTTTGGGCCCATGGCCAATTCCAGCTGCCAAGGAGGCTGAGAAGTAATGCTAGCTGGGTGGTCACGTACCAAGAAACATGGAAAAGACAAACTTTGGAGGACCACTAGTAATCTGACACCCATGGATGAGAAATGTTTATTAAAATAAATAATCGAACAAACTTGAAATAGGAGAAACCAAAGCCATAAAATTCTAATCCTAAAATACCTCAATAGATTCCTCATGAATAGGAAGCCATTTATTCATTGATAAAAGGAGTATTAGACCTGGAATGAAGAAATGGTGTTCTAACAAGAGGAAGTGGGGCAGGAAGGGACAGAATAATGTGAGGAAAGATTCTTTGCTAATCATTCATTCTCTGAATAATCCCTTTGCTTTTCCAAAGCAGAAAATGCCAAAGTAGGCAGCCTCTCAGGTGGAAGGCAACGAATTACCTCCATCTCTTGATGTTTATGTCCTTCAAAGTCTGCTCCCCTGGAATGTGGGTGGGACCTATTGACTTGCTTCTAACAAGTAGAATATGGCAGAAGACAGGCTATCACTAAATTATGCTCCAAAAGGACTGTGTCTCAACTCGACCCCTCTCTCACACTCTCAGTCATTGACTCTTGAGTGAAGCCAGCTGCCACATTGTGGGCTGCCCTCTGGAGGAGTCCATGTGGCAAGGGCCTCCAGTCCACAGCCAGTGAGAAACTGAGGACTGTCCAGTAGGCTGTCAGGAACTGAATCCTGCCAACAACCACGTAACCAAGACTGAAAATAAGTTGAGCTGGATACCCTGATGGAGTAGCAGTTTGGTCAGCCACCTGTGGCGGACACAGTCCCTTATATCCCAGGGACCGGGGTTCCCTTCTTGGGGCCAGGGAAAACAACCAAGATGAACAACTAAACAGTGATTCTTTCTCCTCTCTCTGCCCGTCTGCCTGCTAGCTTTCATTCCTGCCTACACTTTTCCCTACAAAAGGAAAACAGGTTGAGGCTTCATATGAGAGAGTAGTCCTGGCCCAAAGTTTGATGCCATCCCTGGAGACACCTTGAGCCTTAGGCACCAGCTAAGTTGTTTCCATAGCCCTGATCTATAGACACTATGAGAAAATTAATTTCTATGGGTTTAATCCATTATGATTAAGGATAATTAGCTGACTAATACAAATAGATGAGTAACTAATATAGCACAACATAACTAATACAAATGCCAATCACTAGAAAAGAAATTCTTTTTTTTTCTTTTATTTTTCTTTTTATAATGAACATTAGTGATCTAATAGTGATCTAATTAACCAGGACTATATTCACTGGTTTCCAAAGTCTTGTCTTGGAAACTCTAGGGGTCCCCAAGACATTTAGGAGACCCATGAGGTCCAAGCTGTTTTTTTAAAAGACTATGTATCTTATTATTTCCATTTTTTTAAAAAGAAAAGGTGCGGCAGGAATGAAGGTGAGTAGGCAGGCAGGCAGAGAGAGGAGGAAGAAGATGCATCTTTTATTTTATTAGAAAACTTAGACTGTTGTGTACAAGAGTGGAATTGTTCAGTAACTTTACTACCTAACTCAATTTTGCCATCTAAAAAGAAACCCCACAATGTGAACAGAAAGATCATACAAGAAAATCTGTATGAAAATGTACTGTAAAATCCTGTCTAAATTCAGTCATAGCAAACCTAATTGTAAAAAAACAAAAAGCTAGCGTGAATTGAGCACAAAGTTCATGCTAAGCACTATTATAAGCATGTCTCCTCACATTATCTCCAGTCACTCTTCAGTACATCTGATCTTATTAAACTGCAACACAGTACTGAGAGCTTCGCTGAGATCACTGGATTAATAGTGCACAGAATAGGATTTCACAACAGCAATTTCTTTCAAAAAAAACAAAAACAAGGAGCAAAAATGCACACTTCTTGAAAATTTCCTTAGTTCTTGAAGCCTCTGAAGCAAAAAGGAGATGTGCCTGTGCCCTTCTCTAATAAGGGTGAAGTGTCAAGTCTGGATTATCTGCAAATTACAGTAAAACTTCCCTCGATGCAGAATTTTTGTCAGAAACTTTAACCACAGGGCTCCATTCTAGGCCAGTAGAAAAGGCCATTCAGAAGCATACATCTTGACCAGTAGCTTCAAAGACCTGCTAAAACAAAGGAAGATTTATCTGGAAGGCAGGAGGAAGGAAAGTGAAGGGAACTGGCCACCCTTGCAAAAAAAAAAAAAAAAAAAGTCTAAAGGTACAGGACCTGGGTTAAGGTACAGAGGGCCCTGTCATGTGCGGGGCTCAGTCAGACCTCCATGGAAAGAATGGAGTTTCCTGGCAGTGTGGTCCCTTGGGACGCCATAGATCACAAACACTTGCAAAAATATATGCGTTAGTGAACACCCAAACACCTCTGTCACCGGGATTGGTGATCAGCCTTGACACCGGGTGACTCACGCCTGTGACTTCAAGACCCAGGAATATACCTCTCAGCGTCTCTTGCCCATTGTCTTTTAAACAGGTCGGAAGCCTCCAGGGTTTATAGGTTTCGCCACCGCCACCGGTCTAGGCAGGAGACAGACTGTGCCCCGAGTGTGAGGAGGATTTGGCTGGCAGAAGCATTAGGTAAGAGAAAAGACAAATTAACTTGTCAAATCCTTTCTCTCAGTGTGAATGCTATAGATTTTTGCATCATAAAGTATCATTTCCCAGTAGCACCACGCATCCATCTCCTTGCCTCTCTTTGTTTCATCTTGGTTCCACAAGTACTCAGCAACTGCCAGAGAAGTCATTGCAGTTGCTGGAGTAAAAAAAGAGCGCTTTGCAACAATTCATATCACTTGTAAAATTGTTGATGTTAATCTAGATGTGACTCTGTGAAACATGATACCTATTTTTTTTGCCATGGTGACTAAATGGCTTCTGAACACAAGGATTGCAAATTGTTTTCCTTTTACCAAAATAGTTAATGAGATGTAATTAAATTTTTCAAAAATTAAAGTTCAGCTTGATTTAAATAATTTACCACCAAGTTCACCAAGAGCAACTGCTAATAATGGTGGCAATGTGGTTGGTAAACAGAGAGACTTACCATACCGAGTATTGGTCAAAAATACGGAGAAGAATTATGTGTCATGTCCAGCACGTATTTAAGTATATTAGGAGATATGATGGCAACTGTTTTAAAGTAATTCAGAGATTGTATATATTATATTTTCTGAATCTCCTCAAAGATTAAATACTTTGATGACATAAAGCAATGACCTTAAAATCACTCCTGGAAGTGTGGGAGGGAATGCTGGCTAAATCCGTTAAAGCAATTAGATTGAGTTTAGATAAGACACAAGAATTAACACAAGAATTAACAAAAACAACAAGAGTTTCAAATAAAACATGGATCATCATCTTTGGTGGAAAATTAATTTTGAATTCATGCTATCCAGTTATTTGATATTAATTGTTGTTGATTATTAATAATATGAATAAAAGTTAACAAAAAATAAAAGCATCTAAATTTGACAATTTCACTTTTAAGAAAACTAAAAACTTTTAAATGTTAAAGCCATTGGTTTTTCTAAGTAAAAATAAACTAAAATATTTGTTGCAAAATTTGCGACAAAAATCCGCGTGCCAGTGTCTCCACTGCCAGAGTCACAAGAATGCTTCCCAATTAAATCTTTTATGAATTTTCATTTGCCAAAGTAAGAAGATAGAATATTTTACTTAACACTTTTGAACTATATTTTGAACTTCTAATATTGAGACCTGGCTGATAGGCCTTCATTTGTTCTCTTGTCTAGGGCTGCACAGATGTTTGGTCAGTTGTAGGTAAAGTGGACATCGGCCGTGGGTGCCTCCTCTCCTGGTGAGTGATCCTGAAGGGTGACACCAGAGAGGCTCTGAGGTGTAGCCAGGCAGGCTGGGTTTGGCTTTCACACACCTTCCCCTTTCTCATTCTCTGCCGGAGATACACACAACCCTTCCCACAGTCTCATTGATGTCCAACACCTTTCACAAAAGGTAAACTCTCATTTATTTAATATTTAACAGTGCAAACACATGACTAAGATGACACCATCATGTGAATGATTTTGAGTTGGTGCAGCCTTACAGTTTGCTCTTCCTCTGACTGAGTCTCCTTCATGAAGAGTGCACTGTTTTTCCAAGATGGGGCTGTCCTCCTCCAGCTGGTGATGCTTGTTTTTGAGAGAGGCATGCAGTGAACCCATAGGTGCTTTGGTCTGGCTGTGCTCAAGGATGTCCAGCTGCGGGACTGTGGGGGCTGAAGTCTAGTTCATGATCTGCTTCCCAAACCATATGCCCAGGCCATATTTCAGGCTGAGTCAGAGTTGAGGATGCCCCTTTCTCTCATTTTCACAAAGGGGTAGCTGGGGCCCCCTACTTGGGTGACTCCAGAGGACAGAACTCAGCTCAAAGGGCGAATGTTTCATGAGTACTAATGTGTGGTTAGTGTAAGGAAAATATGATAGATCTTGATTAATTCTTAAAACATCCCTGAAAATTAGGTACAGTTATTGCTTTCAACAGAAAAGCAGCTGAAGCTAAGAAGCTCAGCAACTTGTCCAGCGTTGTAAGTGTCAAACACAAGACGCCAAGCCAGATTCTTCTGATTAAAAACACCTATGTTCATTCTACACTTGACTATGATACTGCTTTCTAACAATTTGTGCAATTCTACGAAAATAGGGACTATTTCTGAAACGAGAAATTTCCGTATTTCTTTAGGTGTTTTAAAATAAGTTGAAAGCCAACTCCTCAGCTATATCCTGAAGACATTCACATATGCATGAATACTTGAATCTGGTGATGCCAGTTTGGTCAGAAAAACAGAAGCCTTTGTGTATTTCAAGTGTAAATGATGTCAGTGAAAGGAATTAGGGATGTAACCAACCACTGAAGAGCTGGGGAAACTAAGATAGGGAAAGCCACCAGCAATGCACTCAGCTGCCACACAAATTCAAGCGGTTCAGTAGAGTGCACATTTTAAGAGCCTCTGGAAAATTCTTGCTGCTATTTCAGTCCGTAGCATCATTTGAGATAATTCTTTAGAATCGCACCTGGTAACCGCATGAGGCTCTTTAATCTACTGATAATTCTGACTGTATCTACATCACGAGAGTTATGGCCTCTCCTCTTTGACCTTTCAATGCTCAAAGGAGTGTTTCCTATTGGAAGAGATGCTGACTCTGGCCAGCACTGTATGGAGAAAGGAATTGTGAAAAATGTAGTTCCTGTTCAAAAGAGGATGGTGATGCAGCTGAGTTGACAGCAGATGCTCCAGCAAAATCCCTAAGTTCCTTCCCACCATAACAATGTGTGATTATTTTTTAAGAGGGGAAGAAGGGAAGGGAGAGGAAGAAAGATTTTTTTTTTTTTAAGGGAAAGTGCAGGCAGGAACAAAGGCAAGTAGACAGACAGGAAGAGAGAAGAGGAAGAATCTCTATTTTATTTTTACTTAGTTGTTCACACTGGTTGCTTCTCCCCAAGGACCAGGACTTGAACCCAGGGGTATGTGGCTTGCTCCTTCAGAGGTGATTGACCTAACCACTACTCCACCAGGGCGTGCCAAGAAGTATTTTTAAGGAAGAAAGAGGAGGAGGAAACATCATTATTGATTTAGTTATTGATCATTATTACTGATCATTATTCATTTTGGCTTATCGCCCCCCACCCGAGGTCCCAAACCCAGGTCCTTGGGCTTGCTCATCAGTGTCTCAGCTGCCTGAGCCACAGGGCCCTACGCCATCATTTTATGCTGTATACTTACTAATGATCAAAGTTCCTCTTGTTTTAGAGTGAATTTGGAGTTTAAGGAGCAGGAAGTTATCAGGCCCCTTCAAGAGTCCTTGGCAGAAAGGGAGGGCTGGAGCTACAGGTAAAATTTTAAATGTTGCCATTTTGCTTAAGATCTGAGCATCTTTATTGGGCCAAAGAAAACCAGGTAAATGTAAACAAAGACCTGCTTCTCAGATTTTAGAAAAATGAATGGTCATACAAACAATTGTGTTCATAGGAAATAATGTTATGAGTGTAAGTTTAAGAGGCTTTTTTATGGTGAATCATGGACTTTAACTAGAAGGAATCTATACATCAGCTAGACTCAGATTTCTGGAAACATGAACATCTCTGAGAGTATGGTTGGGAAGTGTAGAGAATAATGGCATGCCTCCTATTGAGAATCCTGCAAAACTGTTTTCAAGGAGAAATAGTGGCAAATAGGGCAGTGATATGGATTTGCAGAGCTGTCCCTTAAGAGTTTGAGACCTAACAACGTGGCCCAACATGCTGTTTGATAACACCACAGTTTCCTGCAACAATCAAGGGAGGTATAGGAGAAAATGTAGTATCTCCACAAAGTTAATGTCAGAGTCAGGACTGGAACTCAAGCATGCTGAAACCCAGCCTGAGATGTTTTCCATCATTGCATCCTCTGGCTCTCATTCTAACATTATCTATCTATCTATCCATCTATCTATCTACTTATCCTGCCACTACCATTTTCCCTCTACCTCTCTTTCTATATCCATCTCAGCATAAAGTTATTTAATCTCTCCTTTCATCCATCCATGTATGTACATGCAACTCTACAAAGATATAAGAAGGCATATATTTTTCTTTCTAGAGTTAATAGAAGAAAGGAAATAGAAATGGAGGAGCTATTGATTTTTGTTTGTTTTGGTTCCTACCTGAGTAAAGAAAAAGGTTTTACTGTATAACACAGCATCGTAACAAGAGCAGGACCTATGAATTTTTCCAATAGGTAATTCCAGGCTGAAGACAATGTGTTTGAAAAATAGCCCAGTGTGCTGCAATATAAAACAGTAGGCCACTGTGACTATAATATACCAGCTATTGATAATGAGATTACAAACTCCTGTCTCCAGTGTTCTCCCTCTGTGTCCCAGCACTCAATTTTGTTGCTGGGGAACACCCACTGCTGAAGTAAGGGAAGGGCCTTTGTGGGTGGGAGCCAGGTTTTTGCTTGCATTTGGTGTAAGAATTCTTCGGACTTCATAAATATCAGTCAAGCCACATAGTCTTATATCACCTTAGGAAATGAATCCTTAAAATAACTGGCTCAGAGTTAGAAAGTCATGTCTCTATTTACATATCTGAATCTAATCATGGTATTTATGCCTATGATTTGTTTATTGTATTGAAAGAGATGTTGTCTTCTGCCAAGCCTTAGGGGAACATTAATCAAATTCATTAATTACTAGACATATGGCTTTCATCTGAAATATTTTGTCTGAATTTGGAGGCTAAATTTAAGAGGCACATTGACAAACTAGAGGATATGCATAGTGTGACCAGGATTTATAATAGGAAAAAGTATAATTTAAGAAAATAATTTGAGTGCTATGCTAAACATGGCACATGAGTTATTTTAATCCTCAGTCTTTTACCTTTGTCACATAATGAGTGACTGAGGTCAAGGAGCAAGCCGATGCCAGAACCTGAATTTCGTTCACTCACTGTACAGCGAGGAGCCTGGAAACCTTCTCATATTAGAAGCTATAGAACCGAGTCTCTGTGCCAATAAAGAAAATAATGGGACCAATAGAGGCAAGTTACAGGATGGAGAGTTTGTCTCAATAAAAGGAAGCTCTCATCCTTAGAACTAATCATTCAAATAACATCTGAAAGATCCTTTTTAAAGGAATGGATAAAAGATTTCAACTCTAAGATTTATTGAATCTATGATGTACACAAAATAAAATAGCCAAAATGTTATTTTCATTTCTATGTACTAGAAGAAAAACAAAATTAAGTCTTTAAAACTTTTTAAAAAAGGAAAAATAAAATAAATACCTCTAAATTCTAATGACTTTCCGTAAAAGTTGCCTCTGGAGTGAATGCCATATTTAGATGTCTTCTCAGGATACATTCACTATCTTTATTATATTTCTTGATCTTTGGATAAATAAATGTTCATTGTGTCAACCAGCTGGCACTTACTATGTGTCAGTTATGCGGTAAGTGTGCGTAAATGATACAGATATGGTTTTACTCTTCAGGGTTACCATGAAAATAAATAATTGCAATTTAGAAAAATTTGTGCTAGCAGATGAAAGTATGGTATTAACAAAGTTAAATGAGATGAAATCAGTTATGTACTTTAAATGTTTGAGGCTGAATTTCCTAAGGTCTTCTTCATGGTGTACTGAAGCATTGGTAGTTAGACTTCACACTGAAGAGGTCAGCACAGAATTCATCTTTGTACCACATTTGCATACATCTCAACCAAATCACTGGCACTGCATGAAACACTAGTATACTGGTGGAAATCCTGAAACTGAGGTCCTGTGAATTCTCACTTGTGCATTCCCTTATTTCCATCCAGGGCTAACATGATGATCCAAGAGCAGAATGTCTTTGCAAATAAAGTTTTGTAGCACAGAAATTCCACACTGAACGAGGTCAAGTCTGAGTCCGGTAGGCTGTCATCTCCGTGAAGGAAAAAGAAGCCATGGTCTCGGAAGTTGAACTATTTGATCCCAATTCGGTCAGTAAAATGAGCTTGGAGAGGAACAGAGGAAGCAGCAGAAGTGTCCAGACTTCACCATATTGACCTGCTTTCACTATCACAGAAAATGGGAGATACGTTTTAAAGATTTGCCAAGTCACTATCAGCATTGATCTGCAATGTGTGAGCCAATAGCAACAGCAGATTAATCAAGTTAGTAATTACCCGACTCAGAAGAATGAACAATAATGAGTGATGAGATAGCCGTGGGAAAGCATCTGGTGACCTCATCTATTCTTTTTTTCTCTGAAGAACCACAGTTAGTGCAGATACCTTTGAAACTGATTAAGTGTATGAATCAGTGAATTAATAGGAAAGAAGGAGGAAAGAGAAAAAAAGAATTAATTTTTACTGATTTTGACCCCTGTGCTATGCCAGGCAGATATATTAATAATTACTAACTACTGTGTATTGAATCCTGACTGTGTGCAGTTTCTTTATTAAACATTTCACAGTCATTGCCTTATTCAAACTTCAAAACAACCTTGTATAAGAATTGTTTCTGGGTTTATAAGTGAGGATACTTGCCCACAGCCAGGAATGAGGTAAATTTAGAATTAAAAACTTACCTTCTCGTGTGAAACTCTGTCCTTTGTGCAACACCAGAAAACACAAAGTCATTCAAGAAATGGATGTAGAAAAGCACTATTAGCGGGACTGGAAGTCAACTGGAGAGTGTCAGACCCTGTTCTAGATGCTGTGCGTGCGTGGAGTGGGAAGCAAGACAGACAAGTTCTTGTCCTTGAACAGTGAGAGAAGACAGACTTAACATGTGAAAAACCACCAAGAAGATCATTTTATTTGCTTCTCAGTGTCATAGAGAAGATGAAGTCAGGCTCTAAGAAAAAGGGACCAGCAGTGCTTTTCAGTCAGAGCAAGAAGAGTCTTCTCTGAAGAGGAGACCTGTGAGTGAAGATGAAAGAGAAGGGGGTGGCCATGGAAAGACTCAGGCAAAACATGTCTCAAGAAAGGTTAGGCGTGTCCTGGAGACAAAGACAAGGTCAGAAAGACAAAAGGCAGGGAATGAGAATGGAGGAAGGTGAGGCCTGAGTAACAGGTAATCAAATTATTCAGGCCTTTCAGCCATTGTAAGCACTGGAAGCTATTCCCGTGGACGGAAATCTGCTTGCAGGCTGGAGCAGGGGTGTGGCGTTACTTGTTCCTGTGTAGGGGATGCAGTTTTAAGAGGCAAGAGTGGAGGAGCGAAGAGTTCTTGTTGACATGTTCTGCATGACAGCTGTTGAGGTACTCAGACTAAGATCATAGCATAGGAAGTGGAGGATTTCAGATTCAAAATCTGTTTTGGAGGCAGTGCTGAGAAAACTTACTACTGATTGGACATGGCAGGGGTGGGGAGTGGACAAGAACAAGATGAATCAAGAGAGAGCCTAGGTTGGGTGGAGGTGAGGAAAACTTAGATTGGTGGAATTGAGGGCTATGCCCTCATCTTAGAAGGAGAATGACTGTGATGATTTAGGACCATACCAACAACTTTAAACGGGTGTGTTCTAAAACATTAAGATGCCAGGAAACATCATAAGCCTTGGTAGGGAGACGTCATCATTTTCAAATCAGAAAGGACAGAGAATAAGAAGAAGACATTATATTCACAAACCAAAGGATCTTCTTCAGTTTGTATAATTACCTTTTATAAGTCTCCATGATACCACTTAACTGTTCTGCATCAGACTACTGCAATTCATGTCTAAATTACAGTGAATAACTGCTATAGAAAATTAGAAAAACAGACCTAGATGGACAAATCTTTTTTATTTCATTTGTATTTCATATAGTAAGAAGTTAAATTAATTGACCTAGGTATAATCTTCATAAACATTCTATCAAAGAGGTATGCCATTAAAACATGTTTTGGCTTCTTTTTTCCTCTGTGAGTGTTGTGTTGGGCTATATTACTAACTTATATCCAATGTGCAATGCTTACCTATCTTCCTTTTAGCAATATGATGTGAATATTGTTATGTATCTTTGAATTTTCATGACCTTATTTCTAATTTACTGCAAAATATTTCTCCTTAATGTATTACTTTATTTATACATTTTAAATTATGGGTACACCTTGGTGACTCAGTGGTTAAGTCTGCAACTTCAGTGTGGTCCACATAAAGCCCAAGAACCTGGGTTGGGGACCTCCAGGCAGGGATGGGTGGTGGACAACCAACATGAAAAACTAAATAAACAAATGCTTCTTCCTCCTCTCTTCCTGCCTGCCCATTTGCCTTCATTCCCATCTGCTTCCTCCCTCTTTAAAAAGAAAAAAGTTTCCAGCTATGAATTACATTTCAACATATTTAAAATGTTGATGGACAAATGAATTCAAAACTAGCATGTATATAAAATTACATAATATATAAAAATTATTTCGTATCTTCCTTTGGTAAACTAGTTTTTGTTTACTTTATACTAGTAGATTTCTTAGGAAGCAATCTAAATGTGGTAGAAATACTGGTAAACTAGAAGTCTTATGTCTACTTTTAAACAGTTCTGTGATCCTTAGTAGATCTCTTAATTTTCTGGACATCAGTTTTTAATGTATTAAAATAATAAAAGGAAGCTAGTCTCTATGCTCTAAGAATCTAAGGTCTTTCCCAGTTCCATGGCTCTCTTACCTTTATTTTGCTGGCATAGTTTCGTGTTTTATATGATGCAGGATATTTTCTAGATTTATTATTTAGCAATAAGAAAATCAACAAATAATTGAATGTGTATGTGTTATTTTATAATGTACTTATTTATGAACAAACTATGGTATCTCTTTTCATAATTAGATAACTTTAATATGTACTCATTTAGATAAAAGAAATTGAAATACAGGATCAGTTTCACCCATCCTTCAAGGACCACTTCAGTTGCAGGCAAAAATGAAAGAAGTCAGGGAGGAAGAGAGAGGAGGAAGAAGAAAATTTATTTTATTTTTATTTAGTTGTTCACACTGGTTGTTTCCCGCGAGACCCAGGACTCAAACCCAGGGATATGTGACCTGATCCTTCGGAGGTGACTGACCTAACCATTGCTCCACCAGGGCATGCCTAACTAACAATTTTTTTAAATTATTTCTTTTGTTTACATTACTACATGACTTTCAGGATACTGAATTTGCAGCTCAATCTGTGCATATCACATAATACCTCCAGAGTTCCAGTGCTTTATCACTACCACTGTATTATCTCTCATTCCCTTATTTCCTCCCTCAACTCTTCTGGTAACTACTGTCTTGCCTCCTTTGAATTTTGTTTTGTTTTGTCAGTATATTTGTTTTGTTTCTTTATACTCCATATGAGTGAAACCATCCTGTACTTCTCTTTTTCTTTCTGGCTTATTTCACTAACATGATCCCCTCCAGTTCCATCCAGGTTGTTGCAAAAGTTACATCTTTTAAACAGCTGCAAAGAATTCCACTGAGTATAAATACCACAATTCCTTTATCCAGTCATCCTCTGATAGGCTTTTAGTTGTTTCCATGTGAGTTACACTGTAGCTATGTTATACTATGTTATAATATACTATAGCTATTGTGAGTTATACTGCTATGAGCATGGAGTGTAGATATTTTTTATGATCAGTATTTTTTTGGTGTTGTTGGGATAGTCTAGTCAGACAGAATAGTAGTTTCTTTTCTTTTTATTTTTTTGAGGAATAACCATACTGTTTTCCAAAGAGGATGCACTAATTTACATTCTCACTAACAGTGAAAATGAGTTCCTTTTTCTTTGTACCCTCTCCAACACTTGTTGTTTCTAATCTTTTTGATATAGGCCATTCTCACTGTCATAAGGTGTTATCTGATTGTGACTGGAACCACAAAAGATCTTAAACAGCAAGAACTATCCTTTGAAAAAAGAAGAAAAATGGAGGAGTCACAGTTCTCAATTTCAAACTATACTACTGAGCAATTGTCATCAGAACAGTATGGTATTGGAACAAAAATAGACCAGTGGAATAAAACTTGGGAGCCCAGAAATAAAACCACACTTATAAGAATAGTTAACTTATTACAAAGGTGCCAAAAGTATTCAGTGAAGGAAGAAAATTCTATTAAACAAAAAATGCCAGGAAAAATTGGACAGCCACCTGAAAAAAAAAAAAAAAAAGAAAAAGAAAGAAACAAATTAGATCACTCATTAGCACCATACTTAAAATGGATCAAAGACCTGGATCTAAGACTTGAAACCATAAAACACATAAAGGAAAACAGAAAAAATGTTCCATGGCATCAGTCTCAGAGATGTTTGGGGAAATGACCCTGACAGCAAAAGAAGTTAAGCTAAAACTAAACAATTGGGACAATATCAAATTTAAAAGCTTCCATTCACTGGGGAAAAAACGAACACTGAAACAAAAAAAGGCGTTCATTGAAGACTGTTGCACAACATACCTAACTTAAGAGGTTAATTTACAAAATACATAAAAAGCTCATACACCGCAACAAAAAGCAACCTTTTTTAATAAGTTATACCCACATCTCTAGGCCAATTCCCTAATATTCCACAGTACTTTTCATATATCTCTACTGGAAGAGAATCCGTTTTCTTCTGTTCTATATTTCTAGTTAATTGTTTACCTGCTTATTCCCCTGCTAGACTTTACACTTGCTTGAAAGTGTGGCATGTGTCTTATTCGTTTCATGTCACCTACACCTTTGAACATAGTGCTTGCACAAAAAAGCATTTCAGTGGTGTACCCTGGTAACTTAGCAGGAAATTCAACCAGACACCGTTCATATATATCCCAAGGACCTGGGTTTACAACCCAGGGCTGTGGGAACAACCAAGATGAATAAACTTAGAAAAGTGCCTCTTTCTCCTTTCTCTTTCTGCCTTCTTGTCTCTGCTCACTTCATTTCTGCCTGCACCTTTCCAAAAAAAAAAAAAAAAAGAGAGAGAGAGAGAGACAAGCATGCCCTGGTGTAGGGGTTGGGCGCAATCCACATACATCCCAAGGTCCTAGGTTCTAGTCTGGGACCAGCAGGAGCAACCAAGATGAACAACTAAATGAAATAAATAAAATGCTACTTCCTCCTTCCTCCTCTCTATTCCTGCCTCCCTGTGCTCACCTTCATTCCTACCTGCACCTTTCCTTAAAATAAAAAGAAGCATCACAAAAAAAATGTTTAACTCCATCACTACTAGCTAATCATATTTACACAGTCAAGACTAATATGATCAATACTTACAAACAATAATACTTTACTATTAGAAAGTTCTTTTTAATATTATATGTACACTTCCCTCAAACTCTGTGGCCCAGGCCAAGTGAGTGTCTTCCATCCATTGATTTTGCCATAATTTTTCTTATCTCTTATCTAGGTCCTGCCTTCGCTGCTGCCTGGAACATACTTTCCTCTCCCCTTCTTTCTCTATCTCTCCTTCTTTAGCCAAATTTGACTCGTCCTTTGCCTTAGATATATATTTTTCCAAGGAGCATTCCCTAACCTTTCATACTGTCCCCACCCTGAGCTGACCCTCCCCTGTCTCCTCATACCCTTTTATACTACCACAGTCATTTTGTTTATTAATTCCCCTGCAATGTACTTATATTAGTCTTTGTTTTCTTTGGTATACAAGATCTGGAAATTCAAAATATTACTTGTATTATTCATGAATATAACCTCAGGGATACAACAGGGTCTGTTGTCGGATGAATATGTAAGCTTTAATCACTTTTTTCTAATATGAAAATAGAATTCCACTTAAATAATGACTTGCCCAAGATCTCACAAGGTTAATGTAGCTCTATCCATATCAGATAGTACATGGGCAATTAGAGCACTCATTTTTCACTATTTACTCAAGAAGAACCCCATATAATATGCCAGATCTATTGCCATTTATGAGTAGAGAGAAGCAATGTTCACATCACTGATGTTTAACTGGATTACTAAATAAAGTGAATGATGATAGCTGATGAGTTACACTTTGTGTAATAGAATAAATTGTAACAGATGTTTGTATTTGGGTTGACTAGTAGGATAGAACTTAGTGAATACTAAGCTAGAAAATATACCACGAACAGGTAAGTAGGTGAGGAAAGAAAGGCAAACTTCCAGACCCATGAATAAATGAGAAGATCATCTCTTCAAATTCAGGATGCAAGTCTTAAATTTGGGGTCATGAAAATGTCAGATCATAAAGGTCTTTTGTGCAGCTGAAGAAAATAACTGCTTGATAACTCAAGATTAGATGTGGGATGTAACCACAAATTTAACCTTTGAAATACTTATTGAGGTACTTTGCTTTTTTTTCAGAAATGGATTTAATAATTGCTATTATTTCTACTACCATAAAAATAATAACCATAAACATATAAACCACATTCAGAGGTTACATCCAGTTCTATACCCACTAGCTTAAGAACTTGCTGCAAGAGAAGTGAAGTAAAGTACAATTGTCACTTATTTTCTCCTAAATCACAAAATTTGCATATGGGTAGAACTATTGTCAAATTTAGCAACTAAAACTTGGATTGAGACAATACCTGTGTGTGTGCATGCAGCTATGTGTTCCATTAGTCACTAATTCATCTGTGAAATAGTCAAAGTCTCTTACAGATCTCTTACTGGAACAATATACAGGGTCATGAATAGAGAAAAACATCAACATCTGTATTTGCAATTTGTGTCATTATAATTTGCACCATTTATATGGAGCTGCTTTCTATCTGGCACACTATGATAAAAAAAAAAAAAAAAAAAGAAACAAAAAACAAAACCCAGAAATCTCAACTATGGGCAGACACAAAGGGGCTAAATTAAAGGGCCTGTTCATGTCTCACTCCACATGGTGAAGAATTATCAACAGCTCATTATTCATCTGATATTTTCTTCATGAACAAAGTAAGAAGAGATAACATACCTCTCAAATGAAGACATTTTTTTTGAAGAGTCAACAGTCATATGTTTTGTTGGTATACATATATGTGAATAAATGTCTTAGAATAGATAACCAAATGCATACCTGTATATGAAACTCTGAATGCCCTCACCATCACCATCTTTCCACCTACTCCTCCTTTTATTATAAGAAAACATTTGGGATTATAATTTTTAAATTCTAGTAGGTACAAAAATTGATTACTCGGGGTGTTCTCTTGTGGTTCAGGTCCCTGAACAGGCTGGAGTGTGGACCATGTAAAGGCCACTGACTCAGTTTTGCAACCAGGATGAGGGGGAAAAACTAAATAAAACTCCCTCCCTCCCTTTCTGCCTTCCTTCCTTCTTCTCTCCCTCCCTCCCCCTTACTCCCTCCTTCCTTCTTTTCTTTCTTCCTTCCTCACTTAAAAATGTTTTTGATTACTATCAAATTGATAATAATTTGTGACGTGAACTACCGGTTCACAACCAAAAGTATTTTACAGGTTCAAGCGAGAGAAAAAAAGTAGAAGCCGAAGTGGAAATAAGTAGGGAGAGAAATATCTCTTCATAGAATGAAAATACTTAACATATTCATAACCCTAGATGTACAATTTATAAATGAGAGGCTTTGAAAATAATAGTAAGAAATGAAGTCAACGGAAACATACTGTACGTGAACTCTGCAGGAGAAGATAATCACACTATTGCATTAATAGGAGCACTTTAGTCATTTTTTTTGTCCCACTCAGAATGTGGGTTGTTCCTATCAAGGTATGTTGTCAAATTTACAGGGCAATTATTTACTTGAATTTTAATAAAAATGAAAAAGTCTTAAAAAATTGAAGGCTGACAAATTTGATTTAAATGGAAACTGAACTCCTGGCAAACGTGTTGTTTGAACTCTGCCTGACGTACGACTGCTGCCAGGAAGCATTAAAGTAATAGTGAATGGTCAACATGTGCTTACATATCACATGTCAGGTTTGGCAAGACTGTTCTACTCGTAGAAAATTATATTGTTGAAAATCAGTGACAAAGCTTCAAATCCAGAAAGACATTTGGGGAACTGAAGCGCGCTTATAATAAAACCGGGATTTCAAAAATAGAGAGAGGCTAGCACTCGTGTAGCATCTTGCCAAGTAATCAGATAAAAATGATTACACAAATTTCCAACAATAAATTCCTTCTGCATTTGCTGAGTGAGCACACAGGGAAGGAAAGCAGCTCATCTTTAGAACCACACTTTTCTCTCTCAGACTTTGCTGGGGAGGCTTTATAAGCATTTGTTTCCTCTTTCGCCCCCTTTAATGCTCTTTCTGAATAGATCTTGAGAAGCCCTTGAAGTGGAAAACTTCAACTTAAATCCAGACTTAGAGCTAAGATCCATTTCTTGACAATGAAAAAAGGGGAAAAATCATCCCAAACTTCCTTGTCACTACCCCAGCAAATACCCTATCTATCATAAGAATTGTGGTTCCTGGGTAACAGATTAGGCGCATCAATAAAATACTGTAACCACAGTTTGAGACAAATGCCCTGATACGTATAAGGTCAGAGGCTGACCAAGGTCACATAGAATCAGAAGCATATTTATCACCGACCAAGCTTCAAACTGAGCTTTAAATTTTGTCAGACATGAAAAACTGCTACCAGATGGTGTCAAGATAATTTCTCTCTGTGTTAAAAAACACACACTTAGGTATAGTCAGTAGTAAAAATCAAATAGTCCAAACACCCGTACATACCTGGCACCATTCCTAGTACAAGTGGGGAGATGCATTATTGTGATTTCTGTCTCCAATTAAGAAAGCCCACACAACGAATATATGGTAGCCTGCTAGCACAATTAGCAAATGATGATTATTCTAGAGCTATGGATCATACCAAGCCAACAGGAAGCTTGTTATTCCAAATTGTAATCCTATTTCCAACTGCAAGAGAGAATTAGAGGCTCACTCATTGCCAGCCTCGCCACCACCCTGAACCCCCTTCAACTAAATGAAAATTAGTTCATACTATGAAATATGTAGTCCCAGCTATAAAAAGAGTTCACACCCAAATTATTATAGATTCCCATATTGTGTACCTAAATTCTACCCTTTAATTAAACTGAAAACGTAGTACAAACACTAGATGTTTCTCAGATGTGAGAAACATTGATTGACAAAGTAAAAAGTAGAAGGCAGATGGTGACTAGAGAAAGAGGGTTTTTGAACACCCAGAGCAGTCAAATGAAAATGTTATACATTAGAATGTGCAAGGAAATATGTTATTATTCATTAACTTATAATATGTTTGCTTTTAAAATGTTAGAAAATATAAATTATTATACTTAATGGCACAAGCATTTATTTAGCTCTAGTCTGTTGCGGCTTTTCACTAGGTAGAATGGGGGTCTAGAGCTCTAGAATCACAATTCTTCCAACTGTTGAGATGAAGATCACATACCATTTTAAAATGCAGATCTGAGGGTCACAGAGATGTCCTGGCAATGGTCATTTGTAAATGGAGAATATCATAAAATGCTGACAGAAAATTCTTCAGTTTGAATCATTCTGGGTACCCAGAACTCTAATTAGGGTTCCTATTCCCCCGCCCCACTACCACAACCATGAGTCCTGCCTACTGCACTGTCAGAGTGAGAGCAACATGTAATTTTAATTATCAACCTGACTACAAAGCAAAGTTTCCATGCTAGGAGTTGGTTACATATGGTACTTCTGACATTGAGGTTCATTTCCTAGAAAACCACCCCTTTGGGTAGGGTTCTACTTCTCCCACACCTCGGTGGAGCACAATAAAGATTTTACTCTATGCTTCAATCATTACTGGCAAGAGCATGATGCCTCCCTCCGTCACCACACAGGAAAAAGCGAGTGAAGAAGATGCCAGGATTGGGGCGGCTGGGGTAAAGTGAGGTCACAGCTGGCAACAAGAAAACCATCCAGTCTTTGAACACAAAGATTGAAAATGTCTCCTGTTTTTTAAACTTATTATTTTTGGCAGGGTTGCATATGTTCTGTGTGCTCATTCCACGAATCTGGCTGATTATTATTCCTATCACCAGAGGAAGAGAGAGTCACATTAATTTGTAGTAATTAATAGCACTGATGCATTTGACAGCGCATGTTAACAAGCCTCTTTGATTGTTTGGATCTCTAACTGCGGCCCTTCTTGTTTGCATCACCTCCAAGGAATTCATAATATCAAAGCTTAACGGTATCTGATACTTGTCAAAATGCAATTTATAAAAGTTTAATTCTTTTATTGATTTAGTTTGGTTTTGATGCCTGCAGAGTCAGCTCCCTTGACAGAACTTAGCGGATTCAAATGCTTGTCACCAGCTCGGCCTCCTTTTTGCAGGGAACAATTGCCATAGGCCAAGCCAACAGGCATGGTTTAATTGCCATTAATTAAAAGCATAAATCTCTTTTTTCTTCAGTTGCTCTGCTCTTAAAGGGGGCTGCACATATCTCTCTTTTCCTGCGTTTGTCAGAACACCTTCTGGCAAGCAAAGTTAACCCATTCCATCTTTCTAAGCACTTTCTGGGATAATCTTTTGAAGCATTGCTCTTATGATCTGATGTGAAATGCATGCGGTTCCGTGATATTTAGCAAACTGGATTTCTTCTTTATTGCAGTATAATGAGGTCAAATGAATCCCTCCATGGGTTATAGACATGCTTAAATGGTTTTTGCATCAAATTCCCTTT
>RJWH01000461.1:600330-773742 GCA_004363575.1 Solenodon paradoxus
CCTCTCTGAAGCATGAACTTGGAATAAAATCACACATCAGAAAATTCGCCGTAATTATTTTGCGATGCTCTCAGCACCGATCAATCACGCGCGCGGCCCAGTGCCGGAATGCCGGGCGCAGCCCGGGACGCAGACCCGCGTCCCGCCTGACTGACAGTTTTGGTAATTAAGTGATTGTATAGACCCTTCCGACTGTTCTAACAACCTTGTCAGGGCCTGTCTGTGGACAGAACAAGCTGAAATCAATGTGCTTCCTGCTCTCTGAGCAGTTCTGAGCGTGTACTCAGACTGATCTGGGAGGGGGGAATCTGACAAAAGGAAAACCGCATTTCTAAACGATTGGATTAGGGAAGGTGGGGGGTGGGGAGGCAGAAAGTTTCTTAATGGGTGTTGGGGGCGGCAGACTGGAGACTTGGGTCAGGTCACCAGAATTTAGCTCAGCCGGGCCGCGGGACTGGAGGTGGAGCGAGAGGCCGGATGCGGGTCACACCTGGGCCCCAGCGCGGGACTGGCTTTCTCCGCTCACCCCCTGGGGCGGGGGTGGGGACCTTCTTGGACTGTGGTCGAGGGGCCCAGACCAGGCCGAGAACAACAGCGTCCCCCCGACGCGGCAGCCACTATTCGGCGGTATATTTTCGCCCGGATTAAAGGCAGAGACTGGTGGCTCAGTGTAAATGTCACACAGCAGCTTTTAATAAAGGAATGTTCAGATTGTTAGACTGCGCAGTACAATGCGAGTTCTGTGCACCCCCACCCCCCACCATCCGGCTCAACATCCCCTACCCATCCCCTTCCCGAACACAAATCACACCTCGGCGAGCGGTACAAATACATTACATATTCAGAGCGATCTCGCCGCGGCGCCTGCGGGAGGGACACTCGGAGCGTAACATCCACCTCGCTGAGGGCGGCAGGACGCCGGGCCAACCGCTGGCACTAAGACCGGAAACAGACCCAGAGCCAACCTGCTCTACCCGCACCTCCCCCGGCACCCCCGAATCTCCGAGAGAAATTCCCTTTGGGAAGGGGACCCTAAAAGCTCCAAGCTCGGGAGCGGAACCTTTAGTTCTTGGACCAGGAGCTCCAGTTAAGAGTATTTTAATTCTTTCACAACGGCCCTCCCAAACCTTAAAACCGAACCAATTGAAGGCACACACATACAAAAGGGGGGAAGGGCAGCAAAATCAATCTGCCGAGTTCAAAGCGCCGGGGCTCGCGGAGAGGAGGCTGCAGGGTGCTGGGAAATCGTGGCCGAGTGCTCAGCAGAGGGTCCCACCGACCCAGCAGAGACCACATTCAGACCTCACCCAGCAGAGAAATTCTCCCTCTCTCTTTTTCGGGGTGGGGCGGGTGTGCGGGGGAATGGGGAGTCACACACCCTAATGCAACTCAACGTCCAACTTCTTTCTCCTGACAGCCAAGACCCGCCCATCCTCAGAGAGAAAAATGGGAGTGTGGGAACATTACGCACCATTAGGAAGATACTATGGCTTTAATGTGGCCTAATTAGTGACGCTAACAGAGCAAATATTATTATATTGAATAATGATAATATGATGAAAATATTAATGCGCTTGAACTTTGCTCGTGGGAGCCATTCTTTCGGTTCTCCCGGGACCTCCCAAGCACTTTTAGACCCACCAGCAGACTTGGTCCGTCGCACCTCCTTGAAAGTGAGCCTACAGGCGGGCTCAAGACATTCAGGTGTCATTACAGATACAAAAACCCCACCCTGGGCCGCGACACACGTCACCCACCACGCCAAAGACCTCCTTCCAATAGCCCCCTCTTTTTCTCTGTAGTAGTCCATAAAAAACAAGCCAGATGGAGTCGGCTGGGGTCTCTCTTGACCGCGCTGGTGCTTCACACCCCAGGAATGTTGAAGTGTGCCTGCTGGGTGTGTTTTGCCTTAAGGGCCTCTGGGCAGGTGGAGTTTGGGGAGGAGAAGTCACTTAATTAGCATTTAAATTCACAGCCCCCTCTGATTGCCAAATACCTCTCCCTTGAGAATTTGTTGAAAAGAGGACACTTAACAATTAGGAAATGAGGAAGGCTCCTCGAAACAGGGATTCAGAATCTTAATTCTCTCAGCCAGTTTGGAGAACCAAAGATATGGGGACACGTGACTGGGTTGGGTAGGGAGCAAGCACCGAGTTGTGCCTAGCATCGCAGGTGAGTGGCACGACCACTCCACTTCCCATCACGCACACCACCCCCATTATTCTGGCGCCCCAAGAGAGAGCCCCGGAGACTGGCTATCCTTTCCTTGCGGCCTGAAGACAGGCCAGTTCTTTTCTAATTACTAGGCTGGACCCGGCAAGGGCCTAAGAAGAATTTTCAAAGTGTAGTGATCCGCCTGTCCCAGGCAATGTGGATGCGCTGTGGGTTCCCTCCCAAGAACGCCCCCTCTCGGGCTGAATCGCTTGCTCCCCTGGATGACTGCCTGCAACTCATTCGCGCGAATTTTAAGCGTTCTTTCCAGAATGCAATGTCGGTGTCAGGAGCTACTGAACCCTCTGTTTGCCACTGCAACTCCTTCTCCACTGCCCAGTACGTCTTCTAGACGCCTGTGCAGTCCCGCAGGTTCCCGTGCGCGAGCAGGCGTGTGAGCCCGGGAGGAACCTCCAGTCCCCCGGCCCCCTACTCCCTGCCACCTTTGCGGTCTCGACCGCCCACCCCTGACGGTGTCTGGGAACCCAACCCCACCCGCATTGGAGTCGGGAGCCGGGGCGGGGAGCTTTCAATTTGTTCCAGTGATGGCTCTAACTTAATAAGGCGATTGATTAGCGCTCAAAGTGCCGTTTTAATTAGCCGCTTGTTAATTACCATCGCAAATGAATTTCCTTCCCTGATTGGCATCTTCGCCCATTGCTCTGAGGCTTTCGTTTCTCCTCTCTCTAGGCCTCTTAACCTTAGGAGCGTTTAGGAGAACCCACTCCCTTCACGAGCTCTCTTTATCGGGGGTGGAGAGGGGACCTGGCGTTGTCGCTCGGGGGCCCTTTCATTTCTTCAGGAGTCAGTCTTCAACGGACAACGGTTCCGTTTAGGAAATGTAAAATAAACTTTCCCCTCCTCGGTTCTTTCCCCAAGTGTCCTCACTCTGTTCTTCTCCACCCCACTACCGCTTTGGAAGGAAACTTCTTTCTTCCTTTCAATTTTGGAGGGAAAATTTGAAACTCTAGAAAGAAGAAAGGTGCCAGAGTTGGAACTCGAATGGGACCTGGATTGAGGGGCCGTCACCTTCTTCTGGGGTCAATCTAAGATTTATGAAACTGTAAAATTCTGCTGCTGAGGTCTGAGGACTTGTACAATCAGTTGTGGTCCCCTCCAAGGTGTCCCAGCAGTCTATTGCGCCTTTTTGTGGCACTCAGGACGGATGCATAGAGCCAGCACGTGCCCACGGATTGCAGCCCAGCCCCACAGTCAGGAAAGTGAAGGTTTGCACGATGTGTGGACATGTTTGCTCTATCGCCACTCTTAGCTATTATATAAATCCCTCCTATCTCTTTACTTGGGATGAGCCCTTTTCTTTTGTGACAACACTTCATTTCCATAGGAAGCCTTTCAGTTCCCTCAACTCCTCCCAAGGCGAGACCCCCCACTCTCTCTTTTTCATCCCCACTGTAGCAGGTTCATTTTGGGATCATGGCATTTATGACAATTTTTCAGCATATTCTAGCTCCTGCCAACTCTTTGAGGCACTTTAGCGTCCCATTCTCAAGCACCTGGCACAAAATGTATCTTTAGTGATGTTTATTGACTGAGCAATGGAACAAAATGAATTAGGGAAGGAAGTAGTGGAAAAATATAGCTACTGTACATGAGCTCTCACTACATAACAATCACCTTTACATTGTGCATTTGACAAATTCTTGTGTTATTTGGTCATCACAACCACTGTTCTACACTAGGGTGACTCTCCCCTTTCAGAGAGAAGGAAGTTGGTGATCAGAATGCGTAAATGCCTTGCTCAAGAGCATTGGAGACTGGCAAAACGAGACCACAGCTCCCGCCTCCAGGGTCCTTTCCTCTACATTTCTACCTGTCTTCCTGCTGCCTGTCCATGGAACAGACATGAAAACCCCAAAGGAGAGCAGCCTTCACTCGGTCTCTTCTAAACTGCTGATGTTTAAAGTTGTGATGACGCTTTTAGGCCTCACAAATCTTATGATACCAGAACGATCTCTCAAAACTTTTATGTCCCTGGAGGGGGGGCGGGTAACTAGTAATTGCATAGACTGCCATGTTAACCTGTTCTGTTAAAAAGTTTTCAGTTACTTTATTCTTTTTCTTCCACTTTACCTTTCTCCCTCTATTTTCAATCTTCACTCTTGTGGGTTCGGTCTATTTAAGGAATTCCATTTCTGTGTTTTCATGGCTTTCTCTTTAATATATTATTTTTCAAAGCAATTAGGCATCAAGTCCTGAAGCAGTTAGAAATATATTGATAGGTTGAAAAAAATAGACAGGAAATTTCCGACGTTTCCGTAGCTTTGAAACGGTAAGAGATCTAACTATCGTCAGGGAGTCCGCCTTAGAAGGCAGAGCTTTATTTGTGTATTTTGCATCTTTTACAGAAAGAAACAATAGGCAGCTCTCTCCGTTCGGGACTCTTGGCGCCGCCCAGTGGAGGGAAGTGTCTTTGCAACTCATTCCCGTCAGTACTCTCACTTGGACCCTTGGAAATGTTAAATAAATGTGATAGGAAGAAATACCAGTTCAAAGTTCATGGTAATCTACAGGCGTATTTCTCCAAAGTTCAGTTATTTCTTTTTAAATCTCATGCTCCTGTTTAAACACAATTCCAAATACTAAATCTCGGTTGTGAAAGTGAAACTTGGAGAGTCTATTAAGGAACAAAACTTGTTAAAGTACGTCGTTGCTTGAATCCTATTTGCGATGGGGAGAAAGCATCTTAAGCGATGATCAGGACTGATGAATCTTTCAGAGCCGACAAGGAAAAGTTTGTTCTCTATTACTCATAGCAGAGAAATAACTGCTTTCTGTGCAAGAATTCCACGATCTTAAAAAATTAAATATTTTTCTTTCTTCCTTTATTATTTTTAGAAAAGAAAATGACGGTACTCCCTGGTGGAGTAGCAGTTAGGCCAATCGCCTCCAAAGGAGAAAGGCACATACCCTTGGGTTTGAGACCTGGGTGTGGGGGCGCAGCAACCCGTGTGAAAAACTAAACAAAAATAAATGTTTCTTAAAAAAAAGAGAAAGAAACCGCAGACCTCAAAGTGGAAGATAATTTCCATACTGACGTTAGATCCAATCAGTGCATTTCCTTGCATATATATGGAAATTGAAAATGTGATTAATTGCATCTTTTGTATTTCTGAACTTTGATTTTTTTAAATGAAAAGTTTATTATGCTTACTCTGCTAGAAAGTGCACCACTTGCTTGGTGTAAGCATTACAGGGTACCACAGGGAAAAAAAATGAATGATGAGAGAGGAAGGTTCCTGGAGAAAAAAGTAGGGAGAAAAGTTAAGAAACAAACCCCCAGCTCTGAAGGATTTGCTTTTCATTAAGTTTTCGGTTGCATCATTTTGCCCCTCCCTTTAGATCTTTGGTCCACTACTAGGTAGGGACTAAAGAGAGAAGCCCTGATAAAAGTCAAGGTCAGTTTTCCTCCTCACAATATTTGCTCCCTAAAGCTGATCTTCTAACAACCCATCCTAAGAAATCTGCTATGATCTTAACACTTTCTTAAGAAAACTTGATCTGAGACCTTAACAAGGTGGGGCCTACTGGCTTCCATTTTCTTTGCTTTAGAGTTTTCTTAAAAGGAACACCACCCTTCCCCCACCACCTCCACCTTGCCCTTTACTTTTGAGATTTCAAATATTTCGTAGGGTCACATTTCCAACTC
Organism: Solenodon paradoxus; assembly: GCA_004363575.1. Lineage (NCBI taxonomy): Eukaryota > Metazoa > Chordata > Mammalia > Eulipotyphla > Solenodontidae > Solenodon > Solenodon paradoxus. Next base: position 606,209 of record RJWH01000461.1, read on the forward strand.
TTCAGCTAACGTTGTGAATTATTCCAAGTAACAAACAAACAAACAAACAAAAAACCCTGTCGAACCCCTCAAAGCAAGCTGTGCGATCAGACTGGAGTCATTTTAGGCATCGGAACAACACAAAAACAGGCTTATATGAATTATTTATCAAGGTCGAAAATAATTGATTTGTGCAGTGCCATCAGTTCAGGATTTTAATTCCCCCCCCCCCCGCCCCCGTGTATAGTAAGCGAGGAAAGTGCCGGCTGGAGACCCAGGTCTGGGGAGGAACGCAGTTCATTCTGAAAGTTGGTGGATGGTATCAGAAAAAAAAAACCCTAATTGATACTTGGAAGTAGAAAATACTGTAGCTTCCGCTTGCAATCTCCGGTAGTCCCTTCCCTCAGGGGATCAACTCTGCCCAGGCCTCAGGGTGCCGACGTTGTGAGCGCCCAGCTTTATTTGGTGGAATTGGTGGCTTTAGATAAGAGAGAGGTGCCCTCGCAAGTCTCGGGTTGGCGGTTCCAAAATCTCCAGCCCTCAGTCTCCCAGGAGGGACTGCCCGATTAGAGCTCAGTTCCTGCTCCAAAGGCTGCAGATCCAAGCCCGCTCCAGGCACCGTGCGAGCCCTCTGCAGTTTCTAGGTGCAGAGTGGCTGACCCCGCTCGGCAGGGCCCACCTCGGGCTCCCAAGGGGCTCCCCGCACACCCTTAGACCTGCTCCCGCCTCTGCCTGCAGTTCGCCCAGAATCCCCGCCTCGGCTCAACGACCCCGGCTCCTTAGCCAAACTCCCCTCGCCTTTTGAGAAAAGCGAGAGCGGCCGTATAGTGTACGTTTCTTAGACTCTCCGGGCTGTTCTCCTCAGAAACAGATGCAAGGGGGGAAACAAAAACGAAAACAGAAACAAAAACAAAAACGGCACCAAGATGTTAAGAAACAGCTCCTCACTGGAAACAGCGCGGGCTTTTTCTAAGTGAAACACATCAAATTCCCTAGGAAAACGGTGGGAGGATGAGCCTCCCGCCTTCCCTTTCCGGACCCAGGGCTAAGGCGGGGGCAGTTTCATCTGAATTGCGGTATCTCCTCTCAGAAGGTCATTTAACCCCTTGACACCCGCCCTTTCCCCACCCGCTCCTCGACAGAAAAAAAAAAAAATCTATCCCCCAGAAAGAGACCCTCAAAAATGCAACGAAGGCCCTAGATTTCGGCCTAGCCCTCCGAGACATTACAGGCCATTTTCTAGCATCATTCTGCACCTAGTCACGGAAGCGATGCCAGCCACTCAGATTCATAGGGTTCTTAAAATGGTAATGTGGAGTAAAATGTAACTCAAAGAACTTTGAATCATTCATTAGCACCTTATAATTACTCTGCTAATTAGGTTGACACGGCACTTAATCAGGAGTAATACGCCGTCTTGTCACTGGCACTTCCCATTACTCTGACATTCAACAAGAGACAGGTTGGAGACGTCCTAGAGAAAATAATGCAAGTTGATACTCTCCGACGAGGCGTCACAGTCATGCCATGCTCCAGGTCCCAAGTGGATCCACAGCGACTGTTTTCTTTCCAAATGAGCGGCCGGTGAGAGAGAGGGTGAGAACGAGAGAGCAAGAGAGCGACAGAAGGAAAAAAAGAGGAGAGGAGAGCCAAAGGCTACTGCGAAGCCGCCACCCGGTTCCGTAGCCCCATGCCAGCCTGAACCGCCGCGAACCACGCCTGCTCCTGCCACTGGAGAACGCCTCGGGGCAGGATTTCCCCGGCTCGGGAGAAAATGTCACACTAGGCATTTCTTCCACCAACGACCCTGATTGGAAGCTGCAGGCCGCTTCACGTCCCTTCCCGAGAGTGACCGAGGGGTGCGGACCTCGCTCCGTCGCCTCAGCGATAGCCTCCTAGCTAGGCCGGACCCTCGGAGCTCCGGCTCCAGGAGTTACACACTTCCCAGTGGTCTCTCGATCCCCTTCGTTTGCTCCCAGTGTCCTCGGACTCTAAAGCTCTCGTTTGGGGACGCGCGAGGGCGGCCGCGCTAGAGTCTACAGGTAAGCCGGAGATACCTTTTCCCTTGCTGTCCTCTATTCCCTTCCCTCTTCGGATTTAAGAAAACGGGCAGATCTTCCATCTTTCTCTCTCTCCTTTTTATTTACTTATTTATGTATTTGGTTATTTATGTACTCCTTTGTTTTCCTTCTCTGGTCTCCCTTTGCTCGCCTCCCCTCTCTCCTTTTAACCCCCACGTGTGATTGTGGACACCGAGACCAACCGAGGATTAGGTGCTCGGCCTTGGGTTGCAGGCAAAGAGCTGAGCAGGTTCTCAAAAGAGCAGCGGGGCCCGAGCGGCGCTCGCTGACAGGCTCCGGAGTCGCCCACCCATTGGCTCCTGGCACGTCGGCGTCGCTCGCTCGCGCGGACGCGGCCAATGGGGGCGCGGGGCCCGGCGCGCGGCCTCAGCGGCGGGGGCGCGGGCCCCGCGCGGCGCGGGAGCGGGGCGCGGCGGCAGTGGCCGTGACGTCACGGGAGAGGGTCGGCGCCGCCCCCGAGCAGCCGGATTACTAGTGAACGCGCCGGGCCGCGGCCGGAGTCGCTCGGCGCGGCGTCTCCACCGTGTGCTCTGCCTGCGCCTGCTGCTGCTTTTCCTCTTCTTCCTCCTCCTCGTGTTGCCGCAGCCGCTCTGGTGGTGTCTGCTCCACAACTTTCCGAGAAAGTTCAGAAACTCGGCTCCGGGGCTGCCGAGTGGCGTGCAGCCCCCACCTCGGGGAGCCACCCGGGAGCTCCGAGGGCGCGCGGCCACCGGGTTCGCGGGCTCTGCACCTGCCGCGGCCGCCGCCGCCGCTCCCGCCTGGTGCCAGGCTGTGGGCAGACCCGGGCAGCGGCGGCGGCGTCGCGGGCACCTCCTGCCGCCTGCGCCTTCTCCTGGGTCCCCAGCGCAGTCACCGCCGCCCCACGTGCGCTGTGGTTCCTGGGGCGCACGCTCTGTGCTTCCTCATTTTTTTTTTTTTATCTTAACCCCCCCTCCCCCCCTCTGCCTTTCTCTCCACCCCTGCTTTTGGCATAAAGCGGGGGGAAAAGTTGTGTCAAAGTGTGCACAGATCGCCACCTCCCAATTACCCTTCCCTCCCGCCCCACTTTTTTTTTTCCTTCAAGCGGTGACAACCTTGTTTAGTGTTTATTTTGTTTTACGATCGATAGCTTCCTTTTCTTGGTCCGGGAGGCTGCTGAGCGTTGGAGCGGCGTGGACCTCATGTAGAAATGACAACAATGGAAGGGGCCAGCGGGTCGAGTTTTGGAATAGACACGATTTTGTCCAGTGCCAGTTCGGGCAGCCCCGGCATAATGAATGGAGATTTTCGCCCGCTGGGCGAGGCCAGGACCGCGGATTTTAGGAGTCAGGCCACTCCGTCCCCCTGTTCGGAGATTGATACCGTAGGAACGGCGCCTTCTTCTCCCATCTCGGTCACCATGGAGCCCCCGGAGCCGCATCTGGTAGCAGACGGGCCCCAACATCACCACCACCTCCATCACAACCAACAGCCACCGCCGCCAGCCGCGGCCCCCACGCAAAGTTTGCAGCTTTCCCCTCAACCGCAGCCGCCGCCACCGCCACCGCAGCAGCAGCAGCAGCAGCAGCAGCAGCAGCAGCAGCAGCAGCAGCCGCCGCCACCCGCCCAGCAGCTAGGCTCGGCCGCCTCGGCCCCCAGGACTTCCACCTCTTCTTTTTTAATTAAGGACATCTTGGGCGACAGCAAACCTCTGGCGGCGTGTGCACCCTACAGCACCAGCCTCTCCTCTCCACACCATACCCCGAAGCAAGAGAGCAACACAGCGCATGAGAGCTTCAGGCCAAAGCTGGAGCAGGAGGACAGCAAAACCAAACTCGACAAGCGGGAAGATTCCCAGAACGACATCAAATGCCACGGTGAGTCGCGCCGCCTCGCCAACTTGGCGGTCCAGCTTCTCCTCGGCCAGGCTTCCGGAGCAACTCTGACGGGGAGTTATTCTGGGAGCTTCTCGGGCGATTGCTCTTGAATCACGAACTGCAAGCTGGAGGAAGGAGGCCCTCGTGTGCAATCTGCGGGCTCATTCGAAGTTCATTTTATTGTTCTATTTTATATCCCTCAACCTTCACCGCCATTCAGCTCCTTTGTTTTGTTTTCGTTTGGTTTTGTAGCTTATTTTTAATTTATTTACAAAGGGGGAGCGCTGAGGAGAAAATACTTTCTTTTATGAAAGGGACGAATTTGAGGTTTTTCTAGCAGAGACTTTAGTAGTGGGAATGGGGGGAGGTGGGAGAGAGAAAGAGGCTTAGCCAGCATGGCATCTAGGGGTGTGATCACAACGGGGTGTTTATCTTTAATGTAAATCATTTCATTCCCTCCCCACACTATATTTTCTAAACGCCATCAAAAAAAGCATCAAATTTAATGAAAGATTTCCGAGCTGCTTAAAGAACAACTTAAAATATTGGTTTATGATTGATAGAGGGAAGACCATAGTAAAAAATTTATAATCAGTTTCTTAAAACACTCTGCATCCTCCTTGGCTCCAACTGAATATCTCTATTTTAGTAAGATTTTTGGCTCCGTGTATTTAGGAAGTAACATTTATGAAAGTAAAATTTTATGAAATTGAATATCTGTTTTTGTAAAATCAGAAGACGGCAATTAAAATTGTCTTTCAACTCTTTTTCCAATTTCCCCCCAATTTCATAAGTGTTGTGATTTTTGCATGACAGGCATTTTTAACCTCCCAAGAGAGTTGTTTTTTCCTTTACTGGTAGGTTTATTATTATTACTATTATTCATATTTGCTATCACTGGGAAAAGATGTGTGCTGACTGTCTGGAAGGTAGGATATTGGCACCTCATTTTACTATTATAGCATTAGCATAATAGTGCCCCAAACAGATGTACAGTCTGGTCTGGCGATTTTTTGTGCACCAACCTCCCCAGTGGGTCAATTAGAGAGATTATTGTTCTTCCTGCAGGGAAGATCAAGGAGCACAGCAAAAACTGGTACAAACAGAGAGGGATTGACATATCGATTTCCCAGCATTTCAGTAAAAAACCAAAGTTGACAAATAGAATCCAGAAATCTCTGGGCTGTCACCTGGATGGGCTCAGTGATTTTGAGCTCAACTTGGTGTCTGGGTGACATATTCTTTCTGAAGCTTTAAAAGACCTGATGCAAGGAGCTGCAGAGAGCTTAATTCCAACATTTCCCAAGTGCATCTACAAAGGGAGATCAAATATGTATAACTTTAGCAAACAGAAAAAAAATCAAATGAAAATGTGCCCCCTCCTCAAAGAAGAAACAGAGTAGAAAGACCTTTGGAAAACCAACAAATCAGAAGAAGAAAAAAGAAATCGTTGTGAAAGGAATTACAGAAAGGGACAGGGTCTCCCCTCAGTCAAGGGAACAATAACAAAAGAACGCTTTATTGTAAAATATTTTTAATTCTTTTTAACTTCCAGTGGTGGAAAAATCAGACACCTTTTTAGAATCTTCTCTGGAGCTTTGCCCAGGGCCCCACACAGCCCTGCCATAAACTGGCCCACTTCCTCCATTCTGGCTAAGGTTCAATATGTATGTGAGGAAGGTGGTAGCCTGGAGTCTCCCCAGGACCAGTGGCTGGCTTGGGAATGTAGAAGTGTATGCCGGGGGACATGCCACGCTTCCCCATTCCAGACTAACTTATGACTGTGTCTGCCTTTCTATCGTAGGAACAAAGGAAGAAGGAGATCGGGAGATTACTAGTAGCCGAGAGAGTCCCCCTGTGAGAGCCAAAAAGCCTCGAAAAGCCAGGACGGCTTTCTCTGACCACCAACTCAATCAACTGGAACGTAGCTTTGAGCGGCAGAAGTACCTGAGTGTGCAGGACCGCATGGATCTGGCAGCAGCGCTCAACCTCACAGACACCCAGGTCAAGACCTGGTACCAGAACCGCAGGTAAGGGAGGCAGTATGGGGGAGCAAAAAGTGTTTGATTGTCCAGCTGGTGGCCTCCTTACCAATGTCCTTCCCTCTTGGCCTTGGAAGACTTTAGGGAATGCAAGTCAGAGGGCACAGAGTAGGTGTTTGGGGGCTTCAGGCTGGAGCAGGGATTATTAAATCCCCAATGTGAGACCACTGGGCAACTGGAGTTTGGATAATTTTGCACTTCTGAGTGTTTTAGCAGACATTATTTTCTGTCTCAAATCCCAGTGGCTGGAATTCCCCCCCACTTTGCCCCCAAATCAATCAAGTCACACCTCCTCAAACTGATACTTCCACAGGCTCCTAGAGCCTCTACCCCATGCAGGGTCCAAATGTCTGTAGCCTGCATTCAACCTGGCTCTTTTGGTCTCTGCTGAGCTAGCCCATTGACTTTGGTTTAAATGTCCTTGCCTTGGCCAGTGCGGTGGTGGCAAAGGCAGGGTCGGAAGCAACAGGAAGGTGAATCTGGCAACTGGTTAAGGGTTAGGATTGGTTGTCCGTCCCGATACTGGCCACCTCAGAGTCCACTAAGAAACTCTGCTTCCCTCGGAAGGAAATTAGGAAAGTAGCTGGCGGCTCTGAATTGCAGAATGAACGCGGGCAATCTCAGGCAGAGATTTTGCTGTTTTCAAGCCTGGTGGTTGTCTCCCTGGTCTCGGTTTTCTGTCCCCCTCCTCTTCTCTCGTTTGTGTTCTAATCGTCCATAAGTGTGCTTGGAAATGCCCATCCAGTTGTCATCTTTACCATAATTTTCTGTCTCATTACATATGGTTTCAGCCACCCTAATTCTGTCGGAAAACATTAGTGTCATTTGTAGCCAATTTAAAAGGGGCGGCATGTCTGTTAATTTGGCTTGGCTGGACTTGCTGGGTATGGATGGCCCACCAGCCCATAGTTGCTTCCTGAGACATTTGAGCAGCGGCCTGCAAGTGCACTTTTTTTCCTAGTTGGGATGCAGTGGGAGACACCAAGAAAAGTTGATCACAGATTTTTAATTGTTACTCTCTCACAGAGGGAAAAATATCCTGAAACGCATTTTTCTCTCCTGGAAAGGCCCTGAGGTACTGTCCCCTTGGGAGAGGCCCCCTCAAAAGAATTCTGAATTTGAATTCTGTGTTGAAACCTTGTCTCACCCTGAGCACCCCCACCCCTGCTGTAAGGTCTAGTCAGAATGGTAAGAGAAATGTGTCTCCACAGTCCTGGGGACCCAGACTGGCCAGAGTCCTGGGCCGAAGAGTTTCTGTGTCCCTTTGTTTAGGTTTCTTCTCCTTCGGCTAGAAGGAAAGGGGGAGGGGCAGAGATAAGACCCTCTGAGATTGTTGGGGGGCTGCTGGAGAAGGGAATCAGAGGAAGGAGAAGCCCGTCTACATACAATGGCTCCCAGGAAATTTCAGGAAGTAGATAAACTCTAAGGAGGGGAAACAGCAGAGCAGAAAGCCAGAGAAAGGTAGCAAAGCTTAGAGAATTTCATTTGTCAAAGTTTCAGTCCTTGAGGGTGTAATTTACTAAACTGACTTGAATTTGGGTCATTCGGTGAGCACGGGAGTGTGGTGGGGGCTGGGAGACTTGGCGTGTTCCTTTCTCTCAGAGTCCTCCGGGCTCCGGTCCCGAGAGGCAGAGAGGGGAGGGAGGGGGCCTTCCTTCCTGGACGTCGCCCACAGCTGCAGGCGGTGTGTTTCCCCTCCTTTTTTCAGGACCAAGTGGAAGCGACAGACTGCAGTGGGCTTGGAGCTGCTGGCAGAAGCGGGGAACTACTCCGCACTGCAGAGGATGTTTCCATCGCCTTATTTCTACCACCCGAGCCTGCTGGGCAGCATGGACAGCACTACCGCAGCTGCGGCTGCGGCCGCCATGTACAGCAGCATGTACCGGACTCCTCCTGCACCCCATCCCCAGCTGCAGCGGCCCCTGGTGCCCCGCGTGCTCATCCACGGCTTGGGACCTGGGGGGCAGCCGGGCCTCAACCCGTTGTCCAACCCTATCCCAGGCACCCCACACCCCCGGTGAAGAATGAGCAAAGGTGCTGCAGTCCCTCCCCTGACCTCCCCACCTGGACAGCTGCCCCTCCTCTCCAGGCACCAGGACTTCGGGCCACCACCAGCTGGGGAGGCAGAGATGTAAGAGAGGAAGCTGCTCAGCAGTGGGCTGGGGGGGCCCCCAAAGAGGAGCCAGCCCTTCTGCTCTCCATCTCCCCACCCCCAGATACAGGGCTGGAAAGCTCCCCACAGCAGTATGACTGGTGAAAACGCTGACCCCACACAATGTGGAGACCAGTAAGTGAAAACATCAACAAAAACAAAACCTCAAGTTCTTTTTAAAAATGAATTTAGGGACAAGCAGGAGGGAGGGGGGAGGGTAAGGAGGGAAGAGAGAAGGGCAAGGAGAGGAAACTGCACAGGCAGAGAGACTTGTAGATGGACAGACAGCCTCAGATTCTGCGGTTGTGGGCATTCCATCTGGCCCAGAGAAAAGAGGAGGGTAACTGAGAACTTTGCACTGATTTCTCATGACCTTTTTTCTTTTGGAAAAGTGGCATGCTCCATAATATGAAAAAAAAAAATGTACATTTGAAAGACTGAGTGATAAGTGATATATCATATTTATTATATGTTGTCCAAAAAAGAGTCACTTATATACGTTAGTAAAACATGATTTTTCTTTTCATGTCTTTTTGATTCAGTAAAATAAATGCTTAGACAAAAATATAGATTTTTTTGTGATTGAAAATTACAAAAATAAAGTTTATCTTTTTTTAACAAGTGATGAAATCCAAGGGAGCTGATTTTACTAAAGCAGAATGCACTGTGATGAAATGTGTAACTTGGTTTAGGGAAAAAAAAAAAATCCCACATGGAATATTAGGAATTGACAAAATCCGTAAAGACATTGGGTTGACTTGTATAAAAACAGCTCCATTTTCCATGCTGGCCTCTTCTGAGCTGTTATTTGATATTGTGAATTACTCTCTATTTAAGAGCTGGGTTTTAGAGGGACCGGCCGGCTCCAAGAGAAAAAGTTTGTGCTTGAAGGCCATTGCTGTTGTCTATGTGCCTGGCCAGCTTCCCCTGCTTTAGGGGTCTGCCTGGCAGCCCAGCTGAGCCAGGCCTGTCCACTGCTTCGCTGCTTCTCCTCCTCCGGCTCCTCCCGGGGCTGCGAGGGGCCAGAGTGCGGGCGGGTAGACGCGGGTGGGCTTCGCAGCTGTTCTGCAGCCCAAGGCTGGGCGCCACTGCAAAGGACAGCCTGGGAGCCGGAGCATCAGGGTGCTCAATTAGGGCTCCCAGGGGACCCGGAGAGACTGGGCTAACCAACCTTCGTCACGGCTTTCATCCTTGCCTTCTCATTCCTCTGGCGTTGTCCAGTCGGTAATCGTGCGCTGCACCTCTGGTCCTAGTGAGTTCTCTGTGCTGGGATACCTGGAGTGGCAATGCCATTCTGGCGTGCCAAGCTTTTTATCCAAGTCCCTGGAACGGCTGCAACCACAAAATGAGAGGTTGTGCCCAGAGCGAGGTGGAGGCTGCCTGCCTTTGGTGTGTGAATATTCATAGCACTCTGGCGGAGGCCAGATCTTGGCCTTGCTAAGCCAGATTCTCTCCCTCTGAGCAGACTCAACACTCCTGACTTTGTGGAAAAAACAAGGCAATGAGGGGTCCAGCTCCCCAGCTACTCCCACTGTGACTCCCCCACCCCCCACCACTCCAGTTTGCCTCCAATGGAGCCAGAGTGGAACCCATACCGGGTACAACCAGATCATCTCTGTCCTCACTTGTGCCCTAGTACAGTGTCAGAGGGAGTAAGATAGGCAACTAAACTACATCCAGAGGGATCCTCCAACTTTCTCTGATGTTCGAACCTTAGTAGAGTTTAAAACCTTTTTAAAAATGTGCTGTGCCAGGGGTGGGGGGTGTTGGGGAGGAATGGGAAAACAGGAAGAAAGAGGAAATCGTATCACATGCCTTGATCAGACATTGGTCAATAGGAAGTGGTTTGCACATTTCTCTCTAGCACCAATTTGCTTTAAAAATGGTCTTGGTCTTGTTTGATTGTAACATAATGGTCTGAACTGACCCTTCTCATTTTCTTCCCCTGGAGCAAGGGCAAACTCAGATAGCTGAGCGGGCTGCAAACGGGTGCTACACGTCCAGTGGGGCTGCCTAGTGCTTGGCCGGGCACCTGACTCTCTTAGCTACTGTTGGGTTTTGCAGTCAAGTTTAACTAACTTAGAATGGTTTTCCTGGGCCTAAAAAGGTTCTTTCCAAGGTTGAGGAAGGTGAACTGAGGGGTGAGGGTGGGTTTTTGCTACAGCTTCAGTCTGCACTGGTGCTGGGGCTGGTCAGCTTTGCTCACAATGGGGACTTGAGAAGTCACCAGAGTACATATATTCCAAGTTCTCTGCAAAGAATGACCTCACATCCAGTGGGAAAAACACGAGCAGACCAACAAATACAAAGCCATAGCACCCATCTGCTGCTAGCAGCCTGCCAGCAGCTCACCTGGCTTTGCAGAAGAGGCTGCCCACTGCCCCTTTACTTTCAAGGATGAACTTGAATTCTAAAGGTAGACAATTCAGAGAAAGCACTATATGTACAGAGAACAAGTTTTCTTAATTAATCTCATATTTCACTGCTGTTAGCAATTACTCTGGATCTACCAGAGCCGCCAGGTTTGCTTTTCTTCAAAGTCATATTTTCTCCCCCTCTCCCCAAATCTTGCACCTGAAAGTGTCAATCCTTCTAAATGTGTTTGGATACTTCCAGTTGCTTAGAAAGTTGGCAGACTGGATGTTGAGGGTGGTGATGGTGTTGTCCTCGGAAGAAAGCTGAGTACTTCTTTTCTCTATTCTCTTTCTGCTATAGTATTGTGAAGGATATCTAAGTACATGCCCTTCTATTCAAACAACTGTTTATAAGTCAAACACAAATCCAGTATTTTTCCTCAAAAAGGGTCCTCTGTCCTTCTGTGCCTGCCCAAAACATTTGGGGGCCTTGGCTAAGAGGTGAGAGTGCAACTTTAGGTTTACTGGAAAACAAGGAACAAAATAACAGGGAAAGGTCTTTTCTCATGGGATATTAAGAGTTAGTCTTGGAGGCTCAGAGGACCTGCGTCCCTGGGAACTACAGTTCTTTTCCTTTTTTCACCTTCAGCTGGTAACTGAAAGGGCACTCCGTGGCTAAACTCCTTTGGAATGCTCCTTTGATTAAGTTGGGAACTGGCAAAACAGAGACATTTAGTGGGTATCTGCTTGCTAGAGAGCGCAAGAAAACAAATGTTTCAGAGAGATGTTCAAACTCTCACAAAGTCCTCTTAGATTTGCCCACCCCAAGATCAGCTTTGGGACCTTCACAAACCTGGCAGGAAACTAGTGAGTAGGAAGAAGTTAACTCCCCTGCTAGCAGCCAGCCACTCTAGCACAAGCCAGCAATTTTCAATGAATTGCAAAGTAATGATTGCTGCTTGCCTCCATGCCTCCAGCAAATATACCCACCACCTTGTATCAGTTTATTTTTGCTCCACCCCTTAAAATGAAAGCCCACACGATGGCAAATTAGACAGCTGATTTCCTCTGTTGCAAATCAAAATGCTCACCCTCAAACTAAGACTTCCCATCTCCCTCCCTGCCATCTGACTCTTGCCTAGGCAGCCCTTCCCCAAGAGTCTGCTGAATCCCACCTCCCATCTTTAAACAGGCAGCTTGTGAATAGTTTGTTTTGTTATATTTTTAACTTTCTAAAAATATTTGGAAAAGCTCTCCCCAGGGCTAAGGAAACTTTAGTTCCTGTTAATCCACGTGGTTACAAAAATATACTGGAAGTGAGCTGCTTGGTTTTCTAAAAGCCAGGGTGCAGGTTCAACTCAACAAACTTGGAAAGAGAATGACTTTACATCACTTGTGGGCATAGTCAGGGGCAGGGTGGGGCATTGAGGTTTCCTCAATGAATCTGAATCATTGGCGAGGGAAAGCTGGCTTACCCTACGCAGTGGCTGTTGGCTGGAAGATGTGGGCAGAATAGCAGGTGCTCTAAGGCTTTCCTCAGTGGACCCTGGAACAGTGTCTCCAGGTTCCCTGAGTCTCACTAGGTGTTTGTCCAGTTGCACCTCCTTGGCCAGCTCCAGCCTTCCTCTCTACTACTTGCTTCTTTTCGTGGAGTTGGGGAGGTGCCAGTGTCCAGTGCCCCTCCCTTCTTCCTTTTGGCAGGCAGAACAGCCCCAGGGCAGTTAGGGCTAAGGACTGGGGGTATGTGCTTTCAGAGGAAGAAGGTGTCATTGGCCTCTTACATTGGACAACCAGGTCACCCTAGTAGGGACTTATTTTCCTCTCCTGCTTTGGGCTGAATTTTGAAGGTCTCTGTCAATCTGAGTGCTGCTGGGTGCTCGACCAACCTCGCTTTCTCAATTTGTCTCTTCCCCCTAAACTGGCTTCCCTCTCCGGCTTTCTCTCTTCTAGCACCACAGACAGCTCCCAGGGCGCGCGTTGGAACGGAGTGCCCGAGGCTGGCGGGTTCCCGGCCATTGGAGGCTACCGCAGGGGGCGCGCCCGCGGGGGAGGTCCGGGAGCTGATTACAAAGCGCCCTCCCCGGCAGCGTTTCCTGATTAGCTGTAAGTCCAAACAGGGTCACATTCCAGAGAACAAAATCTTCAGATCAATAAAGTAATTCAAAAACCAAAAGATCTCGGGGTAAGTAGTGCTCAGTGACAGATCAACTCTAAACCGTTCCTATTTAATAAGTTCTTAGCGGAAGCCGACGTGGGAGGAGCGGGGCCTCAGGTCTGGTCTCCTGCTTCGAAATCCTCGCTCCGCGGCCCCAGCGAGGTCGCCAGAGGAACCGCGGTCAATGGCACTTTATACTTCCTCCTCTCGCTCAGCGGCCGACTGTGCTGGCGAACCTCGGACGACCGGAGCCCGGGAGGAGCGCTCTAGAGGCGGCCGCCCCGCAGGAAACCCACGTCTGCTCTCCCCCGGTGCCCCTCCCTGCTGGCTTGGGGCTCCCCCACCTCCTCCTACTGTCTAGTCCAGGACCGCTGGTCGTCCGAGAGAGCGCACAGCTGGAAGAGGACCTTCGCGAGCGCCGGTTTGAACTTGATTTACGACACAAGGGCTTTGCCACTTTGTGGCGCTGATGGATTCCGATTCTTCTCACCCTCATCTCCGCTTCGCGACCCGTTTCTTTAGTGGGGAGGAGCTCAAAGTAGCGGCTGTCCCTCCGAGTCAGAACGATCCGCACGCACCGCGCAGTCAGCGGTTTGCGCTGCAGCTCGCCAACCCGGCCGCTGCGCCTGGGCTCCGCGCGGGGTCTCTAGCGGGGTCTCTAGCGGTGTCCCGGCCGGGTCTCCGCGCGCCTCTCGCGCCCCACACATCCTCGCGGTCTTAAATTCCGGCGCGGGGTTATAGAGATTACAGGATATGTTTTAGGGAGAAATAAGTGCTCCAAGACCAGGATACTATAGATGTGGCACAGGAATCCAAATGCTTTCACGGTCGGTTCTCGGGCTGGGCCTCTATTGCTGGGCCCTTCTCTCTCATCTTGGGTTCAGGAGGGACTAAAGCTGTCTCCTTTTCCTACGAAGATAATAAAATAATCTTTTTCCTGGTGGCATCTCTTACCTACTTTATAACCCCCTTCATCCATAAGGCCTCAGACCCCCTTCAGATGACCCCTCTGTTCTTGGAAGTCTCTTTATTGATTACCCTCTCCCTCCCTTCACCTGCTTCCCTCTTCCTCTTACCCAGTATAGTTGGAGGGGTGGAAATGTTAAACGGAATTTAGGACCGGTTATACTTTTAGCGGCACGGATCACCCAAATTTGCAGGTTCAGGTACCGTTGGGGAGACGGGGATTTCTCCAAAGCATCTGGGATTTGGAGAAAAGAGGAGTTCTAGGCTGTCCAACTTTACCTGGAATGGGAGGGAAAGTTTTCCAGACAGCAATATATATATTTATACTATGGACTTCGGAGAGAGGAATGAAGTATTGGTGGTGCTTTGTTTTCCCATGCCTCCGCTAAAAAATCAGATTACTACTTGTGGAAACTTAATCTCACTCTACAACCAACTGGCCAATAGAGTATTAGTTAAAGGAGCTAAGCTCCTTGATATGGTTTCCAAAAGTCTTCCAAGTGAAGAGATCATAGTAGGTCTCTCTCTTACTTGAGTGAACTGCTATGGAATGATTTTTCTAATGAACTAATTGGAAACTTGTGATTTAAAAAATCTCTATACTTAGAGAAAAGTGGCATGCCACATTTCTTAAAGATTCAAATAATGTTTTGTAATAACACAGAAGATGCCTAATTTCCTTTTGCAACAAATCTTACCTCCTCCAGGTTGCACATCTGCAGAACAACGGGTAGGGAAGTTCTAGCCCAGATATGAACAGAGCTGATTGCTCCTTGGAAATAGGGTACATAAGAGCTACAATCACTTTAAATGTCAAATTATTATTCATTTGCCCCATTTTCTACAAACAAGTCTGTTAATGGAAGCTTACCAAATGCTTTCATTAAATTAAGAGGATTCAATGGTACACCTATTCCGCTAGCCTGAGTGAGCACGCTGTGGCATTAGATTAAACATGCTCACATGTGAGTGAATGCATACTTGTCACAGACTCTTTCATTGCTATGCATTGATAGATTGACCCAGAAAGTCATATGAAGCATAAATGGATAAAAGCGGGTAAGAGAGGTGAATGTCTTTTTGTCTTTCTTCCTTTCTAGGAAGTCCTGACAATCCTTATTTTGGATCTCACCATGAACTTCTCTTGATTTATGGTAGAGTACATGGCCAAGCTCCAGGTCTGTGCAGTCATAAACAATTTCACCCATCCGAGTCACCAGGGGCTCACTCTCAGCTGTGCCCAATCAGAGTGCAGCAAATGGGGTGTGTGTGTGTGTGTGTGTGTGTGTGTGTGTGTGTGTGTGCGTGTGTAGTGCTTCCCCTACCTCTACTTTGTTTCTTCTTTCTTCAGTCCAGGGCAGAGTTCTGCCCCACCCCCCACTTTTCCTCTCCTTCTCTGTTATCTATTTGTGTTAAAACTCTTAGCTTCTGATGGTGCCTAAGGGATGACATTATGCAGTTCCACAAGTACCACCAACCAGAGTCTGTGGCCTAATTTTCCCTGCAGCAAGCATGATTATTTTCACATGCCCAAAGTTCTCTCTCAAGGTATTTATTAAGAAGAGTTTGATTAGAATGTATATAAACATTAAGACCTTTCCACCTCATTTAGTAAAGCAATACTGCTTTCATTTTAGGAAATGGTAATAAACATGATGGTCAGGAATCTGGTGAGAGGTATCAAGTGAGTTAATTCAAAAGAGGAAAGCTCTGACCTGTTTGGAGACTTTTGCAGTCAAATGTTCTATGTGGTGTGCCCTGGCGGAGTAGTGGTGAGGTTAATTGCCTCTGAATGAGTCAGGCCACATACCCTTGGGTTCGGGTGTGTGTGTGGAGCAACCAATGTGAACAACTAAATGAAAATAAAATAGTGTTTCTTTCTCCTCTCTCTGCCTGCCTACTTGCTTTCATTCCTGCCTGTACCTTTCCTTTAAAACAAAACAAGAAACAAATGTTCTACACCCAAGCTACATGCCAATGCTTGAAGACTTTTAAGTCCAAGACTTTTAAGGTCTGTTCTGCTATCCATTCTCACCTTGTTTTTATCCCCCTAATTTTCACTTTGTTATTATTTTATGTGTCTGGCATATTTTTATGGCAGCAAAGATGATGGTCCAAGCATTCCCATTGAAGGACATCAGTGCTGAAAAGTTGAACTAACCTTATAGATTTATTGGATCACATTAATTAATACTTTGGAACAGGATTCAAAAAAATCTAGTCAAGACGTTGCTTAATGGTGATATTTCAGAGGATCCTGTATATTTGGCAACATGTTTTACGGACTTTCCTTTTCCTTCCAAGAATCTAGTCTCTTAGAGGAAACTTACTGTTAACTTTCTGCCCAGAACTTTGGCAAGAGGGTAATTCCTAGCATCCACCTTAATAAGTAATTGGATTTTAAGCATAATTGATTTGGATTCAAACCCAGGATTGGAAGGAATCTCAAAGGTCAGTTAGTTTAATACCTATTCTAAACTTTAGTTCTTTCTGCAGCATATTTGCTAGGAGGTTTTTTTTCCCCCTTTCAACCCTTTCTGATTTTTCCCCTGTAAAGATAGAGAAAAAAGAAGGGAAGATATACTACAGGATCACAGCATATTTAGATGATTCTTGACTTTCGCTTTTATTGGAGTTATATTTTTATGGTCAAATTCTGCTACAAAAGAAACATGTATTTTGTAAAAATTATTTAAATAGCTTTCCTATAGTAAGAGTACCACATGCTTACTGTAGAAAATCTATAAACTAGTGAGTAGAGCAAAGTCTATCTCTTACCACTCAAAGAAAGCCACTGCTAATATTTATTTCTGGATTTTTGCTTTGCCTTGTAATATAGTTGTGATTGTATTTCATCTGGGATATCGTTTATGTTTTCTTCATGTAGTACAAACATTTTATTATGATGTTATTTTAAAAGGAAAGGTACAGGAATGAGGCGAGAAGGCAAGCAGGAGAGAGAGGAGGAAGGAGTATCTTAGTTATTTTATTTAGTTGTTCATCTTGGTTGTTTCCCTGGGCCCAGGGTCTTGATCAGGGACCTCGCGATGTGTGTGGATGCACTGCAGTGAATGAAATCCTTAGGCTAGCAGGGTATGCCTCCCTGTATTATTTATAATGTCATACGTATTATATTTGAGATGTAATTATTCTCTTTCATGAATGTCATAATTGAATCAACTTCCTTCCACCACTGAATATTTAAATTGCTTTCCTTCATTTGAGATAAATAATGCTTGGAAGTGTGCAGCAGCACAGTTTTTGAGAATGGGTCTATATTTTATCTGGTTACCTCATTATTATTTATCTCCAGTAGGACAATGGAACTAATGAAGGAGCAAGCTGACCAGTTTAAGAAGGGGAAAGAATTGATGACTGAAAGCAGTGGTTTCAGTGAAGAGTGGAAACTCAGCCTCAGTGCACTGAGTCACATAACTTAGCCTCTGCATGTTACGGTGAAGTAAGCCAGGGACTCTACTTAACACTTTTTAAAAGTGATTATTTTAAGCTTTCTTGATTTTGCAAGTGAATTTGGTGGTCTCCTCACCACAGAAGACTTGCCTGACTGGAGAAGGAGAGAGAAGGTAGCAAGTTGCCAGTCTGCTTGCTCTACTGTTTCCACTGTGCTCAACTACTTGGTGAGTAAATAGAAGGCATTATTGTCTAGGGCTGTCAATCCCGCACCTTTCATCAGCACTAAATTCAGGTTAAAGAAAAAACATGAAAACCCATAACCCACCAAGAGATTTGAAGGTGGTGGGAGGGGGGCTGAGAAAAAGAACTAAACAGCAGTAGCCTACCCTTCATTTACACGACACGCATTAACCGCAACATAGAAGCTCCTAGAGAACTGTCTTGTTCTCTTGTCTCCAGAAGCCCATGTAGGGCGCTTTAATTGCCACATTTTCAAACCGATATAATGGTGGGGATGTCTTAGTAATTACCTTAATGAGATAACACCTTTCCTTCCCTCAACCTACTCATTATCACGCCTCTTGTTCAAATTTCAACTACAAAGAACTATACTTGTAAAAGAAAAAAGTCTGAAATACATTGTTCCAGGTCTCATACCCTTAAAATAATCACATTGCACATATCTTAAAAATATGAAAGAAATAGTACACACAGGCAATTCAAATATGTTAAAGGAAAGGCTTGAGAGAAGTAAACGAAACATCTGGGTGCCCTTTAATTATTCTTGGTTGGATTCTTTATCTTGACCTATAGTGATGCTAAGGTGCCAAAGTGATGAATTTTAAGATGTTGGGCTGTGAAGACGTGCAGCTGCAGCACTGATGGATTTAGGAAGGGATGGTAACAAGGTTAGCTGCATGTGAAGTGTGAATTGAGATTTTTGCAAAGAGACTGTGATTGCAGATGGGCATAATGTTGTACCCTTGCATGAAATCTTGCTATTATTGTATAATGGTCAGACAGAGTGTGAAATGACTTATTACTTTTCTTTTATTCTTTAATGAAGTTGGTTAGAGCAGCGATAGTACTGCTAGTCAATAGTAGTAAAGCACACACACAAAAACTGCATGACAGGTGTTGACACATTAAATATTTATTTAGTTTTGACTTTTTCCCTTAATTTTTATGAATATCCGTATGCAAACAGAAGCATCTCTTTATCTGTATAGACAAATCTGCACTGATTTGCGTATCTGTGATAACCTTTATTGTCCTGTATAAATATCTGTACAAGGCCCCGATGCCTATAAAATATTTCTAGGCCAAGAAAATTTTATAGCACTTTTAAATATTTAAAAATTCTTTAATGCTTTGGGACTAATTTCCACATGGAATTCTGATTTGAAAACTCTATTTGGAGTTACATGAGTAAGGCTGAAATATCAGAATGTGCCTATAATGACTAGAAAGGCTTTATGGGACAAAAACACAACAAAAACCTATTATAAGGCCCATTCTGTACCATGGTTTGATTTATGGAGAAGATCAAATCATAGCTCATCTGTTTTGTAGTATAGTATATATATATATTTTGTATACACATACATAAATGTATATCTATATATCTTTCATTCTATCACAGTCCATAATGTAAATGCTTCCTCCCAATGTCAACATCACAAAGAGATAATACCTTAGGCTTTACAAGTCAAAGGGTAATAGTGCTATGATATTAAAAACAAAACAAACAACTCATTCTCTCCCTCTATTGTCAGTATTCTGGCTCCAGATATTTATATTAGAAAATCTAATAAATATGCATTAAAATATTTGGTTTTTATTAGGAATTTTATTCATGATAGAGCAATTTTATACAAGCTATAAAATTTATAATTATTCTTAATACAGTGTTTGGATACTCTTGATATATATAATGTATTTATAAAAAGCATAAAGTTTTTTTTTAAGGAAAGTGCAGGTAGGAATGAAGGTGAGTAGGCAGGCAGGAAGAGAGAGGAGGAAGAGGAAGAAGCATCTTTTATTCTATTTTATTTTTATTTAGTCATTCACACTGGTTGCTTCCCCACACTCCTCCCAGGACTCAAACCGGGGGGCACCCAGGGGCCATGTGTCTTCCTCCTTTCACATATGATTGACCTGACTGCTGCTCCACCAGGGCATGCGGAGATATAATTTTAACATAGTTATCTTCTTAAGTGAAAATTTTGATATTTTAAAGCAATCATTTAAAGCATTTTAAAGAATGCTTAATTTAAACTTGTTTGCATAGTTCATATTGTCATATAGACACTGAGATAATAAAAATTCTTGTTCTGTGTTTAGAATACGTTGAGAGACAGATGATTTTCTTCAAAACAATACAGATTAGCCCTTAAAAATAAACAAGATAAATGGCCTAAAAAAATAATGTGTAGTGTGACTTCAGCACTAAATTTATTGGCACTTTCCCCCATTTTCCTTTGACTCAGTTTGCTCCACAAGTAGAAAAAAATTCCATGACTTTGTACTTCCTTATCACTTAAATGATAGAGTGACGTATTTATTTAGAAGAAACATGGAAATATAATGTATATCATACCTTCTTAGGCTCTTGTTTTCTTTCTTTTTTTTTTTTAAAGAAAAGGTGAAGATAAGAATGAAGGCAATTTGGCAGGCAGGAAAAGAGAGGAGGAAGAAGCATATATTTTATTTAGTTGTTCATCTTGGTTGTTCCCCTTGACCCCAGGACAGGACCCGGGTTTGGGATTTTGTGGACAGCACCAGCCGGAGGCAGTGGACCAAATTGTACCCCACCAGGGTTCCTTGTTTCATTTCTTTTGATGGACAAATGTTTTCTTTCAATATGAAGTACTTTTTGAAGGACTTAAATTTGTGAGTTATCTTAGCTCCATAGGTTTGTAATGTCAATTTTAGGAAAGACACTCCGGCTGCTTATATGGTGACTTGGCCATATCTACAGAAAACTTGGTTTTTGGCAACTGTAATAGAGACTCATTTTATTCTATATTTCCTAGAGTGAAGTACTGTGATTGTCATGCAGTCTACTAGGCTCAGCCCTTCTCTAGTGATGTGAAAATGAATCTGTATAAGATAATCCATTAATTTCTCTGGGGTGAGCATCTGATCCACTATCTTATGAATTTCAGATTTAAAAAAGCATTGGCCAGGCTGCATCTGCTGCAGTTAACTGTGACAACATTTTAGGAATTTCCTACAACTTAACACCAATGTTGTAAAACTTTAAATACTTCTCATTAAGAAAAGCTTTCAACTTGCCATGAATACACAGTATGCACATAAACATTTATCTCAACTAATTTTTCAGCTGATAGTTTTACCCTTGAGATTTCCTTTCTAATCTCATTCTAGGATGAGAGACATTGGTCTTTTGTTTGAAAATGCTTAATGGGGCATGTCCTGGTGGAGCAGGGGTTAGGTCAATGGCTTCCAAAGGACACAGGTCACATACCCCTGGATTCACATACCAGTTCTGGGAGGAACAATCGGTGTAAACAACTATAAGAGAAATATAATAACATGCTTCTTCCTCCTCTCTTCCTGCCTGTCTGCTTATTCACCTTCATTCCTACCTGTAACTTTCCTTAAAAAAAAAAAAAAAAAAAAAAAACGAAAAAGAAAGAAGATGCTTAATGGTATTTTCTTTAACCAGATGAGAAATATGTTTTGTGAATTGGTCAGGGAATGATGAAAACAAACAATCAAGGTCTTCTTATTAAAGAAGTCTTCTTATTAAAGAAACTGTCATCATATCTCTAGCGCTGGTTTCTAAATTCTGTATTGCTGTCAACAACATTAATCTGTGCATACTTCCTGATCACAGCTAGTGAATAGCATCCAACATTATCCTTCATATATGTTATATATGTCTTTTTGCCCAGATTCCTAGGTCAGTGACTAGTGTAAAGCAGGGACTGAAAAAAAGTTGATATAATTAAACATGAAGTTATTGATGAAAAGCAGCAATCCAACTGATGTGTTTAAGTTGATACACATTTCTTGTAAATGCATTCTTTGTGGCTCAAGTACCTGGCAAATTTACTTGAGACTCCTGGAAGAGCAATGAATATTTGTTGCCTTTGTGGAGTGTGGTGGTGATATAGTATGCATTTTAAAAAGCCTCATTTTGGTGCACCCCTAAGGCTCAAATGGCTCAGGCGGCCAAGGTGCAGGCCATGTAAAGCTTAAAGACAGGTTCAAGATTCAGGGGATGAGTATGGGGACAAGTGACAAAAAAAAAAGCCTAATTTTAATTTGCATTTTGTTTTCAGTAACCTCTTGTAAATGTCAATAAGAACAGCATCTATTAAAATTGTATTAGGTGAGTGATATCAGCTTATTCTGGAATGTATTGCACTGCCAGCTTATTGTTTATATTTTTTAGGAAACAGTTCTAACTTTTCTTCACCAAATTATTCATCAAAAGAGCAAACATAGATTTGCAAGGACACTTGTCAACAAGAAAACAGGAGAAATGAATTGTGTCAGAAATCTTGAAAAGTTTTAGAGGACTACACACTTGGCTAAAAATCTACAGTTAAATTGTGGCACAAGAGGCTGCCCTCATTCCTGCTGTTTCTCAAAATGTTTTCCCTTCTATTTGCCTTTCTGTTTTCTAACTTGTTGAGATTTGGCTTTGTGTTCTCCGATCTTTGTCTGGCTTTAGCCTGGTGATGATCACTGCTTTGCTTGGGTCAACACCCAGGTGGACAGTCCTGTCTGCATTCTCTCACTGTGTTCACTCCATGGAGATGACATATTTTTCTCTGTACACCTGGATACATTGCCAGTCTACTGACCTTTGTAGTGTTCTGGAGCCACCTGGACCTTGTCCTGGTGGATGGGCGTGGAGTGGATGTGGTGTTTTTGCTGCTGCTCCTTGGAGAGCTGGGATGACTTGATTTTCCTGCCCACGTGCAAGGAGATGTGCAAGAAGCATTTGCTGCTTTTGCTGTGTCTGATGGTGGCTGTATACCTACTACTGTACGACTGTCTATGCCAGGCTGCTCAAACTTACGCCAGCTTTTATTTATTTATTTATTTTTTAAAGGAAAGGTGCAGGCAGGAATGAAGGTAAGTATTCAGTCAGGCAGGCAGGAAGAGAGAGGAGGAAGAAGCATTTTATGTTATACTTATTCAGCTATTCACATTGATTGATCACCCCTCCAGCCCCCATCCCCACCCCAAACAGAACACCAACCTAGGTCCTTGGGATGTACATGGACTGCACTTCTTTGGAGGCAGCTGACTTAACCGTTACTCCACCAAGGTGTGCCGCCAGCTACTTTTAAATTAAACTCTTTCATAGCTCTGAGAAACTTAAGTGATTCACCAGATTTTTGTTATTGTTATTATTGTAATGCAAGGAGAGAAAAGCACAGAATATTCTTTGAACTCTTTTCTGTAAAGGAGCCTCTATGAGAGGAATAGAAGTGAATTTCAGCATCCAGAATTGACTGTACTTTCCATTGGATCCTATATTCTAAATTGTATTGGTAAGTAAATTCAAGCAGCTCTGTAAGCCGAAGAAAAAAAATAAATCTTTAGCTTATTAATGGGGTAATGACAACAGGAAAAATAAATTGAGTTGGCAATTTAATAGGTATAATCCAAAGAGTAAACAGAAGCAGCTAAATTTCGTGGTTTAATGGTAGTACTATTGAAACAAGGCTGTTGGAAGACACTGTTAATGAAAACAGTGACTTTCAAAATGAAGCTACGTTTAGCAACTATTTTTCACTGGAAGTATTTGGCATGATGTTTGGGTTCAAAATTACTATTCTGTATTGCTTAATGCATTGTTAACTGGAATCAGCAATGTGTGTGGCAGGAGAAGAGAGAAAGCTATTGCTTTTTCATGTAAGAAAACTCACATCCAGAATCTTTTTATATTTTAACCACACCCGTACTTTTAGATGCTTGGAGCACAAAAGCATACCAATAGAGAAAAATCTGTAAAATCCTGTCAGGTATTATTTATGTATTATTATTATTTTGTTGGAAAAGATGTGAAAATATGGAGAATTAGAAAACAGAACAGCTAAAATAAGTTATAATGAATCACATCTCAAAGAAACACACAAGGGAATAAAACTGTATGACAACACATTTTCATAATTCTAAAAACAAATTCTATCTGATGGTTAAGCCCTATTAATTGGATATTTTAGCTGCTTACCAAAGGAATAAGACTGTAATAAGTGGTATTTTATTTGGTGATCATCTGATTCTTTTAAGCTACACTTTTTGTGCAAAGAATGCAGAGTATGTGGCAAGAATAAATTACATAAGGGAAATTCAAATTTCTTAGATACTTTAGGTACCAAGGTATTTGAGGAAAAAATTGAAGAAACAAAGTAGGAACATTAGAGACACCATAACTCTCCCCAGAGTACTGCAATGATTCATAATTCACAAGAGAGCAAGGCTCAAGTGGATCATATTTTTTATGATACAAACGGGATTCATATTGTATTTCATTGATACGACATGTTTATAACAAAGAAGGCCACACTTTGACTTCCTCCTACTGTATCGAAGCTTAGAAGGAAGATCACTGGAATGTTAAATTTCTACATTATGAGAAGATCAATGGTTATTGCTGTCCAGAGCAAAGATAATTTTAGAACAATTTTAGTTCTTAGAGTTCGGAAATCTCTTCACACTGCAGCATTGCTGTGATTCAGACATATTGTTTGTGAAACACTCAAATGTGTGATCACCTCTTCAACTTAAAATTTATTTGCACATATTCTACATACCTCTGTGAGAGGTATGTACTTCTTAAACAGTTGTGAGATTTCAAGTTACAGACAGTAATAATGTAGTTAGATTACTGCATGAATGTGGGAAATGCCAACCGAGCCAATTTTTGGTCATTCTTCCACTTTCCATTCTGTGTGTCAATGCCTTTCCTCTTAAAAAAATTCTTTTTCCTTTTTTACATCTACTCTACTCTCTTCTTTTATCCATTTTATCTCTATTCAGTACTTTTGTCATTCTTCTGTGTATAATATTTGCGTAATTACTTATTTTTGTCCATAAACTGTAAGCCTTTTGAGGACATATAATACACATTAAAAAAATTCCCTCAGTGCCTCCCAGAGAGCACAATTAATGTTTGTTGTGCTTCCGCACAAGCTAGTATTCTTATTGTACATGACAATTAGTAGGTTGTACGGACACTAAACTCTAGAATAGGGATTGTAAAACATTTTTGGACTCTGTGTATATAAATTTGAATGTCTGATACATTTAATTTAGACAGTATTTAAGGATTGTTGTTTTGAATTATCAATACAATGTTTATGTGTCTAATGATCTATATTTGGCTAGTCTGAGTTTCCTGTACACCATCTTATTTACCAAATGAGTGTGGTTTGTACTGATTTTCTCCAAAACAAAAAATTGAAGATGAACCCTCTATTTATTTTCTATAGATTCAAGAAAGACCGGAGTATAGGGTCTTAGAAAGGGGAAGTGGAGTAGTGCAATCTTTGAGCCAACTCTTTTCTAAAAAGAAAAATGGAGAACTGTTCTCCCATTCATGGACTTTGGGAAAGCTTACTCAAACTTATTGGTAAAATATCTAAGAAATGTAAGAGTTGGTATTCACTAACCATTTGGACTGTTCATATTACAATGAAGTTATTTTTGATAGTTATCAAAATGCTTCCTTGGGTCCCAGTTTATTATTGTTTCATCTCATTTGAAAAGATAAATGAAGAGCTTTGATAAAAGAATATTAAAATGTGTATTGTTTTCTTATATATTCTGCTAGGTTCTATCCAGCACTTTTCTACAAAGCTAAATAACCAGGGAGTCCTAGCAAAGATAGTCTTTAGGCTTTGGCAATAGTGGATAAGGCTGTATTTTCTCAACTGTGCAAATATTTTGTGACTTTTAGTCTTAACAACCATCTACTTCTCTTCCACATCAGTAGTGCATTGGGGGTATTACTGTGTTTTGGTTTTTCCTTTTACCTTCTGTAGGAGAATACCACTACTTCGAAACTGGAATAAATCAGGTCATTGGCTAGAATTTAGTACATATCTGGTAGACCATATCTTGAGGGTAGAATTGGGTATAATAGTCGAAGGTAGACTTTTTCTTGGGGACCTCAGGAAAAACATAACCAAATTAAATGGAAAGTCAAATTCTGCCTTGTATTTTTTTCACCACTTATGGATGTGTTAAAAATGTTGTTTTTCTCTTCAAGAAATAAATACAAATATAACATATTAAGAACTAATCCTTACTCTTAAGGTAATTTCATAGACGTCTCTTTTATTGAAATAAAACTTTACCATGGATAATGATCAGATAACTAATTGATACAAAGCTACTCTTTAGAGAACTTCACTAATAACATAACATCTTATGGTCCTTAGATGGTTTTACTGTGAATATTCCTAGTGGTTGGTACAAACCTTTGCCAATGAATGACAAATTTACATACACATCATGTCAGCCAGCAATATTTTGCAGCTTTAATTGCTTTAGCTTCAGGCATTCCATGTCAAAATAGAGTGTGTAATGTCCTGCAAGTTGCTCTGTTTCTTTGCAACGTTAAATTATTCTGTAATTTGCCTGTTTTCTTTCTAATGCATTGTCCATTAAGTCCTTTAAAATTTATAATATAAAATGTATGAAACAACTTTAAATAGCATATATAGCTTCTTTTTTTAGAAGATTCTGGGTGTCAGGAAGACCAGAAAATCTGAAATGCATTTGCATAAAATGCTTACCCTTATCTTATATCTCAGAGATCATCTTTTATGCTGCTAAAGTTTTGTCTTACAGTGAACTGTACTGTTTATATGCATATATGTGTACATATAATTTTGTATTCATTTTTAATTTTAGATAAAATAAGGTTTTTGCTTAAAAATCTCCAGACAAGCAATGGAGAATCCATTAAAAGGAAAAGGATAATATTCTGTGTAGCCAATGACATGTTAATGTGAAGTTATTTTTTGTTCTGTGAAGCTTAAGTGAATGAATGAGATAAGAAAATGTTATTTGTATAATTTAGTTAAGTCAATTTGGACAAAGATGTATCAATACAGAAACAAGATGTTTGATCCTTGGTTATAGACTTGAAGTATACTCAGAAAACATCTTAACTTGCATTATACCTGAAAATTATAATTTTTAATTGTTAGAATTTTACCTTGTGTCCATTTGTAAATAATGACCCTTGTTCAGAAACTATTTCTGATTTGGTAGGTCTATGTCATGTGTCTTAGGTAGTACAAAAAATAATTAGAAAAATTCACAAAAATGTATTAAAGCTGAAGAATGTTAAGCAACTTCTCTTTATTAGTATTGCCATGTTCAAAGATAGTCTAATCTTTAGTTACATAAAAAATAATAATTTAAAATAAGATTCAATAGTTAATAACATTCCTCAGTATAAGTAAATGTCTCTTTTCAAAGTAGAAGTGGATTTATTTTTGTTTCTGAATACTCACATTTGCAAAGATGGAAGTTTTTATTTAAAACAATAATTAAAATTCATGTATTCAGGTTTTGACTTTACTTTTAACGCCCCCCACCTCCTGCCTTATTCTAGGTGCAAGGCTGTTTCTTTAATTATGATATTTATGTTGGATTCCCAGATTGTCCCTGATGAGTTCAGCTAGAATTTGGTTGTTTGGTCTTTGTGATTTTTACAACAGGTTCAGACAATTCCTAAGAATTTTAGAGCACTGGAAGAATTTCTGGTTCTATCTGTCACCTAACAATATATCCATCCTATTGTATACCTTTGGACTCATAAAGAAAAGTGTTTTAATTGTCTGACTAAAGAATCTCTATAGATATTTAACTCAAGGTTGATATCTCTTGATAGCTTCTCATATGAAAGAACACATTACACTTCAGTGATACTTGTGAATCAACCAGAATACTTACTGTGGAATTTTAAAAACAATGTTGATGACGCACTATTTGTGTTTGAACACCTTGAAAAGGCTTGCTTCATTCAGCTTTAACTTTAATATTTCATTTTTTGGAGGAGAATTTTCAGAGAAAGGTTTATATCTGCATATGTTTTGAGATGATGGGATTCCCACCCCCTATCAAGTTATTGCTTGTTTATTAATAGAGTACTTTTTTTTTTTTTTTTTTAAGACAAGAGGGTTGTAAGAGAACATGTGTCAAAAAATAAAACAGTACCATTCCTGGTTTTGGTGGATTCCTGGATTTGGTGTTTTGTGACTTAGAACATAAAATGAGGAAACTGCATCTACCTTAGATTTGAAACCCTGACTAAAGTTGCAGGTATAAGCATTTTAAATTTCTTGTTTCCCAAACTGCCTGGAGTAAACTCGAAAAAGTTAACACTTCACATTTGGATTGTCAAGTAGAGATTATTAGCAACACCCTATCTTCCTTTATTTCTCTTTTTATTCAATTTCTGATGGAAACTATAGCCAGAAAAAAAATTTGAATCAAAGCTGTGATAAATGTGGCCTCATAATCCAAGAATTAATGCCCTACTGTTTGTTAATTTCCAGAACGCCTATGGTCATTGGAACAATCCTCCACCAAAAAAGGAAGCTGCATAAGTAAAAATCAGTGGTTCTTCTGCTTGCTTCCCCTGGTCTGTGCCTTTTTCCCACTTCCTTCCTACCTTTTTGGAATCCTAAGGAATAACTTGATACTCCATACATGTCTGGGGTGGGGAGGGCACAGAAAGGGTGAGGAGAGGGTTGCTTGTGGCTACATTCTGTATTGAATTTAATTTTTCATTGATAATTAGACACTCAAAGCCACCTGATATTTTTGACCAGCAGGAAACAAAAGCCCACTGATTGACTCAGGGGATGTGCTGGAGCGGCCCCCACTGTGATAGCACAGCAGCTCCACAAAGACTCAAAACAAGAGCTGTGGCAAATTGGATAACCATGCAAGTTCCAACTGGCCCATTGTGTACAAGTAGTAAATTGGGAGCTGATATTTCTGAGAACTATTTATTAGCAAAGCTTGGTGTTTTACTCCCTACCTCCCCCACCCCTCCCCTTGGTGGTTTTTTTTTTTTTTTTTTGAGGCATCTTTTTTTTTAACCAAGTTAGATAAGCAATTTATAGCACCTACTAAAAATTCAGGTAATTATCCAAAGAATTGCTCAGACTAGAAAAGTACAGATTATATGTGACACACTGAGTAAAAACAATTTCAGTAATATTAACAGGCCTTTATGTGTGTGTCAGTGTATGAAAGTGGAATGGGCGGCATTTGCGAGAGTTTACCGGAATGCAAAAAAATAGAAAATATTTGAAATATTTTATCCGATTGCTACATGTGTTATTAAGATTTTTAAATGAAGATGTCTCAGTGACAGCTTCTGGTGGAGTGATCAGTTCTAACCATTTAGTACAAAAAAAGGTGCGAAAATACTAGGCTGTGGCCAGTTAGCAGAAATTGTAGTTGTACAAGTCTAGACTTGCATGTCTTACAGAAGAATTGATAACTCTGGAGTTTTTCAATTTGAGTAATGCAGAGAGGAAAAAATGGAGTCTGTTTCATTAGTTGCTTATATATGTTCCATCTTGGGGAGTTTGAGTGCTGAGGGAGTTAGGATATGGTATTGCTGTTACAAATACCATACATAAAATGCGAACAAAAGCTTGTATAACTGCAAAAGTAAAATTTATATTAATCTTTACAATAAGGCTTTCGGAGTTATACCTTCTCATTTTATGGGTATTTATTCATGTGATCTTCTATGGGCATTACCACATGTGGTTCGTTTTTGTTACTGTGCTCTTCTATTTTCAACCAATGTATAAAGTAGTTCTTTGGAGAATGAACTGATTTGGTGAGAAGTACTTATACTAACATGGTTAAATACTGTTGCTCCAGTCAGGAACTATCATGAAGACCATTCAAGAGAGGGTACAGCATGGTCATTATTTGTGCCTAAGTATTAGAAATCAATTATGAAATATAAATAATGCCTATAGTGACCAATAATGTTTTTGGTGTTGTAGGGGATACGAAGACTGTGGGACTTGGTTTATGACACCCAGAAGCCTATCATTTAATAGGTAAACAAAAATGACCAACGTAAAACAATTAGTAAACTGCTCAATTGCAAATATGGATATTTTATTAGAGAGTTGTAGATATTTGACTGTCTCTTTAGAAAGAAGGCTGATTCTTTTAGAAAGATTATATGTATAGCCTTCCTTAAGAATGAGGTAGATAGAATTATTAGACCTTGAAAAATAATAATAGAAATTGAAGTTATCTGTTTTTTTTTTTTTTTTTTTTTTTAAATGAAAGGTGCAGAGGTAGGAATGAAGGTGAGTAGGCAGGCAGGCAGGCAGGCAGGCAGGAGAAGAGAGAAGGAAGCATTTTTATTTATTTTATTTAGTCGCTCATCTTGTCTATTCCCCCTGGAACCGTGTCATGAACCTGGGTCTTTGGGTTGTAGGTGGGCTGTGCCAGGACAGAGGCGTAACTCCACCAGGGCACGCCAAGGTGTCCTAATCAACACCCCCCGCCCCCAACCCCCCCGCTAAAAAGGGATCATTTGATTCCTGGGTACGAAAGAGTCAATAAGGACTCAGGACACTGAGATACTGAGCGATCTCAAAGCCTGGAGGTTGGTTATTGGACTACGGTGTGTTGTATAAAATTTACTTTTTACTGTTACAGACTTCTTTTAAAATGTAGAGAAATTGAAGCATACGTTTTCTTGACATATACATTAGCCCAACATCATTACTTGTTTTCACTAACCAACAGAAATCTGAAGGGGATTTTCACTTTTACGACAAAAGCTGAAAAGCCAGAAGAGCGTTGTGCGCCGGTTTTGCAGCAGCCGTAATCCAAGCAGCGGTGCCCTGAGCTGGCAAAGTGGCGCCTCTAAGCTCCACCCCTCCGAACGACTTCTACAGGTTTTGCTTTTATCATATTCCTACCTTTACTACATATTAGAAATATTTTAGGGTTTATGTGTTATTTAGAGTTGGTTATTTTGGGGTCAGAAAAAGCTCAAACATTTTCCCTGTAAACGAACAGTGATTGCTTCTTTGCATTACGCCATTTTGGCTTCTGAAAGCTTTCATAGGAGCACTCCTCTGGGATTCGGGGGAAACCTGTATGCATATTAGTTACTCTTTGGGTTGCTGTCAAGATTAAATGAGAGCAAGCATAGAAGATTCCTGAAACATACTGGGCTTTCAGTAAGTGTTAGTTGTTTTAAAAATAAAGCTATTGGTAAAGGATGACTAGTTTCTAAGGGATTAGGAATACAGAGTAAATTGGATGATGATTCATGGTTTTTTCCCCTCGAGTCTCAGAGGTCAGAAGTGTATGTGTCTGTTGCACATGACTCTTAAGTTAGCAGATGATGGGCCCAGCTCACTTTCTTACTGTCCCTTCCCTGACGTTGACTCCCACCCTTTCATTGCTACGGGAAGTATATTTAATTTCTGGTCCTGTGGACTCCTTTATGCAGATTTGACATTTTTGCCCTTCCTTCTGATGCTCTAAAAATTTCCTCTTCCCTGACTTCTGGATTATCATTATCTCTCATGTTTCCCACTTTTTTCCGCATTCTCTTTTGATGAGTTCTCTTCTATCAGCATGCTTGTCCCTCCATTTTTTTTTTTTTTTTTTAAACCCTAGTTCCATTCTCAACCCCCTTTACTTTTCACTTTAAGTAATCTTCCTTAGGAGAGTCTTGTCATCTAGCATGACATCAGTTCTCATCTGATGACTGACAATTCTCCATGTCCAGGCCCAGCCACCCCACTGAACTCTAAAAATGCATTTCCAAATGGTTTCTCCTATGTCTTCCGAAGTTATTTTAAGTTCAACATGTTCATACAGAATTTATTTTCCACAGCAAAACTCTTTCTTCTCCTGCTTTCTCCAAATAAGTTAATGTTATTCCTATCATAGGACATCAAAATGTACCCACTTATCTGGGAATAAAATGTTTTCCAGGACATGAAACTTCAGTGTACAAATTGTGGGCGATCTGGGACTAGTTGGTCCCCCAACTGCATCTACGAAAGCTCTCAAACAAGGCATCTGAGTTTTTCTTCACTCTTCATTTCCCTCATCTTCTACCTCTAATCAGTGTCAAATGTCAGAAATTGCTCTTGAAACATTAACTTTTTTATTTCCAATATGAACTGTCTTTATGCAGGTCTTCATTATTTTTTACCTGGGATATTGTAATAGAATCCTACCTGGTATTCTTTACTATCATCTCATTCATTTTGTGCACTGCCTGAGTAATCTCTATAAATGTGGTTTGAATCGTCATGGTGCTATTAAGCAATAAGCCAAAAAGTTAGAAAGTGACACATTTATGAAGAAAAATTGACTTCTGCCATAGATTAGAGGGTTTTGACTCTCCAACCTGACCACAAGAACCTTCTCACTTTGAGAAGAACTAATTGTAACCTCAGTATAAGAGAGCTCTGTTAGAGATCAGCACAATTTTCTCTTCGGCATCTGAATCAATTCCCCACCTCCTTCCCCCACAGCCTGGACAGGAGTGTTTTCTTTTTAAAAACTGCTATGGGAGCATCAACTTGGATTATGGTCATATCAAAATAAAACCCAATCAATTCTGTAGTTATCTTTGTACAATTCACACAGCTATTAGTGACAGGATAAGGAAATAAGAAACAACAGAAAATATAAATTAGCCAAAAGATAAAATAAAATTTTTTTTACAATATGCGTATATTATTTTAATCATCTCCAAAGCAGCTCATCTCCCCACACCCTATTCTAGGACCTGTCTCTTATTTTAGCTATAGTCTCACTGTAGTGACATCATTTATTATTCATTAATAATATGCCTCACCATGCCAGGTACATAAACTTGGAATGTGTAGTGATTTTAAAGTCTATCCACAGAGTCTTTGATATTCTACCCTTTAAGATGTGAACCTTAATTCCTTTCCTACTGAGTGTGACCTGGACTTAGTGACTTGCTTCTATTAATAGACAATGGCAGTAGTGACAGTGTGTGTCTTCTGAGACTAGATTGTAAAAGGCCTTATGGCATCTCCATTGGTGTCTCTTGGGGAAGACAACTTGCTTGTTAGGAGGACACTCAGTACAATGGAGATGTCTCTGTGGGGAGGAACTGAGGCTTGGTGACCACACCCAGACTAACTTGCCAGACATGTGCATGAACAATGAGCTTGGAAGTGGATCTTTCAGCCCCAGTCAAGCCTTCAGGTGACCGTAGGCCCAGATGGCATCTAGGCTGCATCCACGTGAGAAACCCTGAACAAGGATCACGAAGCTAAGCTGCCTCCAGATTCCTGAACTGTGAAATTATGTGAGAAAATATGTTTATTGTTGGAAGTCACTAAGTATTGAGGGCAATTTATTATGCAGCAATTGCTAACTACTATAGTTTTGTTTAGTCCCTTTTCTCTTCTTTCAGTTCTTTACCTAAAGATTCAGACTTCCAGATAATACCATTTTTGCTGATTCTTTAAAATTTATCAAGTCATTTTATTGAAGGAACATTGCATTATATAGATTTAAGGTAGGCATCATTATAAATCCACGTCTGTATGTAATACATTAAGTTCATCACCACCAGACTTGCTCTTTCTTCTGTATACAGTTGAGCTCCTCTATCCAGTTTGCCCATCCTACCTCCCTTCCCTTCTTGTAACAAGTAATCTGAAAAGCTATGTTCTTCCCTCACTTACTGACCTATTCCTCCATCTCCGAGTTTTTTTTTTTTTTTTAATGTACTAATATTTTAGACCTTTCCATTGTCCACTAGATGGGAGATAATTCTCCATGGTTCTTTTGCATTTTTGAGTTGCTTCTTGTTTTTGTGGATAATCTTTTTAAAGGATGTGGTTCTGTTCACTCTGGCATAATGAAAGAATGCTTTACTCTGGAGTAAAGGTCAGACACTTTTCTTGCTGTTCATTATAAAAAAAATTTGAGTTTCTGGGATGTCTTAGTGTCTTAGACGGCATAATCCACATAAAACTGAAGGACCTGGGTTCTCATCTTGGGGCCAGGGGCAACAATCAACATGAAAAGCTAAATGGTTGGATAAATGTTTTTCCCTCCTCTCTTCCTTTCTGCCTGCCTTCCTACTTCCTATTCCTGCCTACCTCCTTCCTCTAAATAAATAAACAGATAATTGTTAAGAACTAAGATTTGGATTTCATATGTTCAGTATTCCTCAGCTGTGATGCAAACCTATTGCGAGTTCAGGGTCCCACTGGGCCCTCGGTATTACCCCCAAGGCAGTTGGAGAGTAAGGGCAACTGAAGCAAAAAAGTGTTATTTTGAGTGGCTGACTGCCGTGAGCCATTAGGTCCTTTGTCTCTGATACAGGATCTCATGACTTCTTCAGGCTAACTTGTCAACTTACAAGTAAGGTAAAATCTCAGACTCTTCATAGTTCTTGACAGTTTTATCCTATTCTCTTCAATCCCATGTAAAGCTTCTTTTCCGTTAATTCTTTTATTCATTCACCAAATGAGAATTGATTGTGTTAAATGTTTCTCATTTTGACTACACTTTAAAAAAAATTAATTTTAGCAAATCCTTTAGCAAGGCAGTGTCAAGCATACTCTTCGTTTCTGTCTTGGAATTCTAGTAAGTGACAGTGTTTTTGACTGTTACATCTTCCTTTTATTCTTTGCCATAGAGCTGTGACAGCTATCGCTTACAGGATAAATGTGTAAAGCTTACTTCTGGAAAATCTTTGCCATTATTCTTAACCTCATCCTGCTCACAGTTGGACCAGAATCACCCTTACTCCATCCTCGCTCCCTCGTGTCTCCTGCAAGTACTTAACTCTTGCATGTTACAGCAGCAGTAGTTAATAGTAGATATAAAGTTATATATTTATAAATCTTATCTTACCCCATGTGGCTGTCTTTTCCTGTATAGAATAAGAAAGTCCTGTAAAGCAAAACACTTGGAATTTTTTCCTTACTAAGATAAGCAAATCTGGACAGAGTATATTTTACTTTGTGGTCACTTACTTGGTGTTGGCTGACCCACGTGTCTTGGAATAATCTGAATCTCATCTGGAGACACTGCCTGGCTTTTAACAGAGGCTTAAAACAATCACCGAAATAGCTACAATCCTAGGAAGCAGATAGCAACCCTTACAACGGCCTCTGGCTGCCACTGTGGAGCCTCTCCTCTCTTCTCTTCCAAGCCTTTCTTACCAGTCTCAGCCTTTATCCAAGACTTTTTACTCTTTCCCTCAGGCTCCAGGAGTTTAAGTCGTCCTCCTGAAAGAAAAAAACCCACCAAAGCTCTTCGGTCTTTTGTCCGTTGAATAACTCTTCAATTCTCTTTCTTATGCTCTTTAATGTTCACTCTCTGAGATAAGATTGGGCTCCTTGGTTTCATATTCTATTCTCTGTAGGAAAGCATTAAAAATAAGAACTAAACAAAAAGTTTTACCCTAAGGAGGATTTTTTTTTGTCGTCTCTTTTCTATTTGAAGTTTACTCTATTCTGCAAACACAGAATTTTGGTTAATCTGTCCTTCACTCTATATCTGCACTCCTGGAACTTCAGTCCTTGCGGACAGTTAGTTTTTTGACAACTTTTATATGCAGCCTTTTAGGGATCATCTCCCTTCTCCAAACCCACTCTGCTGCATGCTTGTGAACCCAAGGCAGTGTGTGTGTGTTTGTGTGTTTGCACACATCAGAAAGAGAAAAATAATTTTCTCACCAAGCAGACTCTTTCAAGTATCATCAGCTAGTTTTAGAATCTATGAGTAAGGCGAGGAGGCAGAGGGTAGATTTGTCCCCTGATGACTCACATGGCCAACAACTTCTTCAGTTCTGTAAACTGTAACAGTTTTCCCTATCAAGTTCTTGACTTGCCATCCTGTAATCTGGATGGTCCCGAGTGCTAATATCTAAAGTAGTGAGAAGAGTAAAATTAAGGCTCATTTTCAGTGATGGCCATGAAGCATGGGGATTCATCACTAAAGGCATTCTATGGATAAAATGATATAATTTATGAAAAATACAGCATAAACTTCATTTTAATGCCATTTTCTTTTAAATTGCTATAGAAACCCAATGTAAAGAAATTATTATTTTTGAAAAGTCTTTATCCTTTTGACCTACTGGTAATAGCAACTATCAATTTTTATCTGATTAGTTTTGTTGCAGAATTAGTGATTTTCCTCTTAAAATTGAAAAGAATTATAAATGAATTTCAGAAAAAAATTAATGATATATAAATTATTTCACTTGATATTTCAATATTTGGAAGTTTTTTCTTGGGCCATATTATTAACTATATTACATTTTATGAGTTTTCTAGAAATTACTACATAACTGACAGATATTTAACTTAAATTACCATGCTATGCATCAGTTTTTGCTTAAGACATGCGAATGTTTTTACAAATTATAAAATCTTTCAAAAATATAAAAATAATATAATATGTACCTAGATTAAGCCTCTTAATTACTTTTCCTATTCTTTCCTGAAATCCAGTTCTCTCTCCCTTTCTCAGAGTAAATCTCATTTTTCTTTTATTACAGGTTGAGTTTCCTAGGAAACAGGCCCTGAGATTCTGATATATATATATATATACACATATATTTATATATGTTTTTAATATATGTATATATATATATATATATATATATATATTTAAGGAAAGGGTGCAGGCAGGAATGCAGGCAAGTAGGCAAGCAGGAAGAGAGAAGAGGAAGAAGCGTTTATTTATTTTATTTAGTTGTTCATCTTGTTTGGTCGTTCTCCCCAGCCCTGGAACTTGAACCTAGGACCTTAGGATGTATGTGGATTGTGGCTCAATCACTGCTCCACCAGGGTTCACCAGTATGTGGAGGATTTTGTGCGGTGCTCTGGGGAGACATAATCTGAAGGGTGAGAGAAGCAGCAATAGGTAAATTTGTGAAAAACTACACTGTGTTTCAATCACAACAGACATTTCAACTGATTCTGAAGCTGGCCTGTTCCTACGAAAGTGTCTCAATTGAAACGAGGAGGCCAAGTTTTTGGACCTCTCACTCCCCTGTTGGATAGTATTAGATACAGATAGTCTTTCCTTGGGTAGGAGGTGTCACGTTGAAAAGAACAGCTTTCTTCTGCTGAACCCTAAATCTGTCAGTTATGTGGCTATAAACATTTATGTACAGATTATTGTGCGAGCACAAATTTTCATTTCTGTGGGATGAATACTTGGAAGTAGGATTGATGAGTCATATGGTATGTGGAGGTTTAATTTGATAATTAATCCAATTGTTTTCCTAAGCAGCTGTATTGTATTCCTGTTGGCAGTGTCAGAGTGTCAGTTGCTCTCCATCCTCATCAGCAGTTGCTGCTTAGCTATGGTTTTCTTTTCTCCTCCCTGCCCCAACCATTACTATATATATGTAATGATATCTCAAGGTGGTTTTCATGTCTACTTACATAATATCTAATGATATTGAATGTCTTTTCATGTGTTTATTTGACATCTATATATTTTCTTTGGTGAAATATCTGTCCATATCTTTTTCCCATTTTAAAATAGTAGCATAGTTGATTTTTTGTTGCTAAGTTGTATGAGTTCTTTATATATTCTGGAAACAGGTCTTTTGTTAGATGTGTAATTTACAAATATTTTCACCCCAAATATATGGTTTGTCTTATCACTCACATTATGATTTCCTTTATAGAGCAACATATTTTAGTTTTGATGAAGTCCAGTTAATGAATTTTTTTCCCTTTTCATGGATTGCTCTCTTGGTGTCCTAAGAATTCTTTGATTAACTCGTTTATGAAGATGTTTTTAAACAGTTTTATATATTTATATTTTACATTTGGACCTCTGATCAATTTTAAATTAGCAATTGTATATAGCGTTAGGTAAAATTTGAAGTGGTTATTTTTTTCTTTTGCACTGAGTTATCCAGTGGTTCCAGCACCGTTACTGAAAAATATTCTTTCTTTTGCCATTGAATTGCCTTTATACCTTTGCACTCAATGAGTCATACTTGCATGAATATGTTTGTGAACTTTCTATAATGCTCCATTGATACATGTGTCTATCCTTTCATCATTTACCAATGTCCTGATTATAGTAGCTTTATACAGCAATCTTAATACTGGATAAAGTACGGGCACAACAGGTACATTTCCTCATTTTTTATAAATTGCCATATGTATTCTACCTACATTGAAAACCCCGTCGACCACTACCATATTTTTTGTTTTCAGCAATCATATATATTATAACAAATTTAAGAGGAAAAATAGTCTGTGCCGATATTTACAATTTCTGTTGTTCTTCCTGTTATTGTTTTCTTTCTACTTGAAGAACATTCTGCATTTCTTTGAAACCATGTCTGCTGGTGACAAATTTTCTTAGTTTTCTTTCATCTAAGAATGTCTTTATTTTGCCTTCATTCTGCTGGATATTTTTCATACAGGATTAGGTTGAGAGTTTGCTTAGTTTAACACTTTAAAAATAATCAGGCCAGGAACAGGAGCCTGCCAGGGGCTGTGGCCAGAGGATCCTACTCGCATGTGCTCTCCTGGAAAATGTAGCAATCCTGGCTGGACTCAGTGCTTCCTGGGTGGGATCAGTGGAGCGTCTAATGGCTCTGGCCATAGCTCTAACATTGGCAGCTTGAGCGGCAAGAAGAGACCCTGGTTTCTCAAGGGTTCTGGCTGGGACAGATGCAAGGGCCTGGGAGTGTGGTGCTGGCTTTGATATGGCTGAGGCAAAAGAGTGCATCTGGAGCCCCTGCACACAGATATCAAGATGAGTAGCGGTGTAGCTGGTTGCATGAATGTTCACAGTGCTTCAGCATGATGGAGACAGGAAATGAGAAATGATCTAGATTTCAACAATTAGATACCAAAGCAATTGAAAAATAGGTACAGGAGCTTAACAGAGCTGCATAGATTTGATGTGAGAACATAATGGACTTCAAAGGTCTTGCTCCAGAATTAGATACCTCTACTGGGTGCAGAGAGAACTGGTGGAGGACAGACCTTGAAGTATCCCCCTAGTTATAGGCATGTTGCAAAGAGGGCCCAGATGGACTGACCCCCACCCCTCACTTTCTTTAAAACCTGTAATTCTTTGTCTTATCAGACCTAATATCTCTTATAACAAGGATTTTGTAAAGCTCCTTTAATAAGCTAGAGTGAAATTTATGCAAAATATGAATAAAAATCAGTTGGTACTCTAGTTTGAATAAAAGGAGGAAAAATAATAGAAAATAAAAAATGTGTATTTAAAAATATCCTTTCACTCTCTTCTAGACTCGATAGTAAGCAAACTGTAGTAATTAAAATTTTCCGTCCCTCTTCCCTTACCTCCAATAATACATAAAGTGATTTTTTCCCTGGCTACTTTCAAGATTAAAAGCTCTCCCTGGCTTTGAACATTTTTGTTTTGATGTGTTTGGGTATTGTTTGCATTAAGTTTGATCTGTTTGATTCACTGAGGGTTTTTGGATCTGAAAACATGTCTTTCATCAAGCGTGGACATTTTTAGCCATTATTAAAATATTTTTTAGATCTCTTTCTTTTTCTCCTCTCCTAAGACTCTAATGAGATATATGTTAGACTTTTGACATGGTTCCAATGGTTTTGAGGTTTATTTTTTATTTTATTTTTTTTTACTTTCTTCCTTTTGTTCAGATTGAATAGTTTCTACTGATCTATCTTCAAGTTCACCGAGTCATCTCCACTCTACTATTAAGTCTAATTGATAATTTTTTTAAAAAGTATGTTATATTTTTCAGTTATGGAATTTTCACTTTCTTATCCTGCAGTTTTAATTCTTTGCAGAACCTGTTATGCCTTTCCATCTGTTTCCAGATTGTTTGCCCTTACTTCATGTGGTGTGATCATAATAGTGACCATAACTTTTTTGCTTGTTTGATAATTCTGACATTCAGGGTCATCTCACTGTTGGTGACTGTTGGTTGCCCTTTTCTTTCAGTTGTTTAGATTTTCCTAGATTTTTGTATGTTGAATAATTTTGGATTATATCTTGGCCATTTTGAATACTGTACTGTGAGATTCTGGCTCAATTATAACTGTTTGTAGAATAACTTAAAAAAATTTAACTACTGACATAGTTTCTGTGGATTTAGTTCTGATTTCAGTTTAGAATCAGTTTGCAGTACTATTCTGATTTTCAAGCTTGCGCCCCCTCATGGTGGTCTATACTGTGGTTTAGTTATTAAAGTCTTTGCTGTACTGATTCTAGCAGATTTCAGGTTGAGAGACTTCATTTTGCTTTCTCCCAGCTTCCTCCTTTCCAGACTTATTCAGCATTTTATTAGTTGTAGTGTGTGAAATATTAGTCTGTCATGTTGTCAAAACCATACATCTACATAATTTCATTAAATGATTAATTAAATTTATGTAGTATGTTTTTTTTACAGCAAGCATGATGCATGTTTACTGAGATATTTTTGAACTTTTATTAAATGTTCATGTAGCAGATGATGTTATTTTTCTTTTTAAAAAATGGTAATATTTTTCTTGTTCACAATGCTGTATTTATTTTAGGATATTGAAATTACATCTTAGTCTGTATTTCACACTGCACCCATCAGAGTTCAGTGTCCTTTACTACCAGCTTTCCCCCTCTTTCCTTTCCTTCCCCGGTCCCTCTTCCCTGGTATCCACAGATCCTGTGTCCTGTTAATTTTGTTGGGATTTGCATGTTCATTTATTTTATCTTATTATATTCCACATCTGAGTAAAATCATCCTGCATTTCTCTTTTTCCGATTTATTTCACTCAGCGTGATCCCTTCCAGTTCTATCCAGATCTTTACAAAGGGCACGATGTCACCTTTATTTAAATAGCTGCATAGAACTCCATTGATACCATGGTTTCTTTATCCAGTAATCTGTTGATGGGTATTTAGGTTATTTTCATGTCTTGCCTATTGTGAACTGTGCTGCTATGAATATAGGTGTGCAGATTTTTTTTTCTGATTAGAGATTTTGTATCCTTCTCTGGGTATATGGTTGATCCATCTTTAGTTTTTTGAGGGCTTTTCATACTTACCAAAGAGGTTCCACTAATTTACACTCTCACCAACAGTACAGGAAAGTTGCTTTTTCTCCACACCCCCTGCAACACTTATTGTTTCCAGTCTTTTTGATACAGTCTATTCTCACTGGTGTGAGGTGATATCTCTTTGTGGGTTTTATTTGCATTTTTCTGATGATGAGTGATGTAGAACTTTTTTTCATGTGTCTGTGGGCCATCTGTGTGTCTTCTTTAGATAGATGTCTCTTCAGTTCTTCTGCAGTTTTTTTGGTGGAGCATTTGCTTTTTTATAGTTTAGGTGTGTGAGCTCTTTATCTGTTTTGGAGATTAAGCTCTTATTTGATATATATTTTGTGAGTATCTTTTCTAGTCGTGTGGTTTATTTTGCAATACAGAGGCCTTTCAGTTTGATATAGTCACAATAGTTTAGTTTTAGTTTCTTTTGCCACATGTGTGCCTTACCCAAAGATATTTTTGAGATTGATATTGTAGAGTGTTTCTCTCACATTTTCTTCTCAGTGTTTTTTGGTTTTGGTTCGTATGTCCAGGTCTTTGATCCATTTTGAGTTAACTTTTGTGTATGGTGGTAATGAGTAATCTGGTTTAATTTTACAGGTGCCCTGTCAAGTTTTCCCAAAAATATTTGTTGAATAGACTTTTCTCCCTCTGTTGTATACGCTTGGCACCTGTGTCATAGATTAATTGTCCACATAGGTGTGACTTTATTTTCTGGGTTATTGATTTGATTCCACTGATCTGTGTGCCTCTTTTTGTTCCAGTATCATACTTTTTTGATAATCATCACTCATAGCAGATGTTAATGCTCTACTGTTTTTTGCTCAAACCCGGTACCATTTGATTTATGCAGACTCCCATAGGTTTGCACCTACGATGCTTTATCAGAAAGCTTCTCTTAGGCTGTGGGTGTCTAGTACGCCCTGGATTTCTGAAGCATCTGGGAACCTACACCCTCCGTAATTTACATCCCCTGACGTCGGTGGCTAATTAGCGTAGATCGGCAGCCCTCCACTTCCCTCATTTTAACTGGAAAACATCTAGGAGTAACCTAAACTATACGATTTCCTTATGAAACTAAGTTAAAAATAACCACTCATGGGACTGCGCAGGATAGTGGCATTCCTTTTTTCTAAGCAAAAATACAGGCAGGAATGAAGATGAGTTGGCAGGCAGGCAGGCAGGCAGGAAGAGATAGGAGGAAGTGTTTTTATTTAGTTGTTCATCTCCGTTATTCCCCCAGTCTTGGAACCCAAACCCGGGTCTTTGGGACGTATGTAGACTACTACACCAGGGTACATCTGGATATTGGCATTCTTTTGTGGCTCCCTTCCCTTCCCTGCCTACTTCCTATTCCTTTACTGCTTTCTTTTTATTCAAAAATTTCTTGATAACTTTGACATCAATCACTGTTTGAGACTCTACTTCTGGGAACATACTGTGGTGGGTAGAATTCTAACATAGTCCTAAACATATCCTAGTACAAATATCCTGCATAATTCATCCCCTCTTCTCAAGAATGAAGGGAATCAATGACTATGATGACATAGTCACTCCCTTAATTAGGTTATATTATATGGCAAATGTAATGGAATAATCATACCATGGATCATATAGGAATCCAGTTTAACTGTCTGGAGAGAGATTCTCCTGCTGGACTTGAAGAAGTAAGCTGTCATTTTGTGAAAGGATCACATGGCAAGGAACTGCAGGGCCTCTAGGCACGAAGAGTGGCATTCAGTTGACAGCCAGCAAGAAAGGGGGCACCTCAGCCCTAAAATATAAAGGAAGTGAATTATGCCAATAACAATGTGAACTCCAGAGAAGTACACAGGATGGCTGACACTTAAATTACAAGCAGGTTTGTTAGCTCCTGAGCATAGGAACCAGTTAAGCCGTGTCTGGACTCCTGCCCATGGAAATGGTGAGATCAATAAATGAAAGTGGTTTTCAGGAGCTAATTTGGTGGTGATTTGTAGAAAATTAATTCAGCATCCTAAGGCAGTTAGTTATTCCAGTGTTCTGTATTTTCCTACTAATATTATTACTATAATATTAAGTGGTGGCATGATGATGATTCTGAAACAGCTTCAGAATAATTACAGACTACTGTGTGTTTACTTGTTCAGGAATCATTAAGTTGTTGGCACATTCGAGACACTTTTTACTAGGTTCTGAGGTGATAGCAATGTGGATATTATCTTACTTGACTTAAAGGAACTGATATTGTAGGAAACAGGGGCAGGTACAATTGTCCTTGAATAGCAGTGATATTATAAATCATATTCATTAAAAGTATTTTAAGGAGGGTATAAATGGGATCTTATGGGAAGAACCTCCATGGAAGGACCTGTTAGAATTGAATTTAATACATTTATGTGCCCATATCAGTGTTGAGTTCACAGTTGAGGTTTAAAAAGCAACAGAAGTGCATAGTGTAGT
This sequence comes from Solenodon paradoxus, assembly GCA_004363575.1. Lineage (NCBI taxonomy): Eukaryota > Metazoa > Chordata > Mammalia > Eulipotyphla > Solenodontidae > Solenodon > Solenodon paradoxus. The sequence goes on from RJWH01000461.1 coordinate 648,707, forward strand.
GATTTGGAAGTCAGGCAGACCTGGCTTTAAATCCAGTCTCCTGGCCTTACTAGCCATATTATTATAGGCAAATTATGTAATTCTCATTCAGTTCTCTCACTGGTAAAGTGTTTTATGAACTTTGTAACTTTATGATGGGGAACAAATTATTATGAGACTATAACTGCTAGTGGAGAAAATGAATCAGATGAAGGAAGCTCTAGTCATAATGTGATAGGAGATGAAGAGAGCCTGAAATCAGTGTCAACAGAAAGGAGAGTGGGACTAGATGAGAACTATTCAGGAGAGAGAAGAAACAGCACTTTGAAGATGATTGTGGTAGTAGATAGGAGGAGGGGTGATAAGAGAAAAAAGGAAAATATGACATTCTGCATTTGTAATTTTTTATACCATTTGATCCTAGAGTCTTTAATCTTGAAGTAGAGCATAGTCCACATAAGCATGGCCCTGGAGTCAGACTATTTTGGTTGAAACCCAGTTCTCTCACATTCTTGTAGTAACTTGGACAAATGACTTAATCTTTTTTACTACTGTTTGTAAAATGGGGATACTAATAGAACTTTACACAATTCTTGTGAGTTATTTAGTTGCTTTATAGCTTAGAATAGCACATGACACAAAGAAAAATACTTTGTGAATGTGAGTATTTAAATATGTATGATTACTAAAATGAATTATAGTTATTTAAAATAATAGCTACATCAATATTTAGTAGTACATAAAATATATTAAAAATATCAAAAAAGTTAAATATTAACATTTTAATCAAATATATTTTATGAAATACATAAATATGTTAATCACTACTCTAATACAGTAATTATTAATAGTGGCTACAAAGTAGTAATACGTCACTGATAAGATTTGGAATTGTGTCCCTTTCCTCCTTTTATAGCCTATCCATCCTCTAGGGCTCAGTAAAAACATTATCTTCTCCACAGTCTGCTCTGATTTCATCTAGCCTCTGAAATTTCATTAGTATATGTATAAGCCTCCCTTACTGTTCCCTGGTGGAAGAAGTCTTACCTTGAACTGCATATGATAGAAGCTCAGTAAATATGTGTGTTAAAGGGATGCGTGAATTAAGAGCATTAATATAACATTTAAGCTATTGACTTGCCTTGTTTTAATTCATAGTAGAAGCTCTCAAAATAAGTATCCCAGTTACACAAAACAGTGTAAGTATTTAATTGTTCCTTGTTGTGAATCTGTGTTCACTGGGACCCTCGGACTGTCTTTTCTTAGACCAAATGGTAGTGCTTTGATGAGCTGCCAGGGGAGTGGGAGCTGGCTGAAAGTGTGACAGTGCTAAGTGGGGGCGAGGCTACTGCAAATTCAGCAGGTGGAATATCACTGGTATATCTAACAATTATTTTGGGATGAAGGCGAGCAGGCAGGCAGAAAGAGAGGAGAGGAAGAAGCACTTTATTTATTTTATTTTGTTGTTCATGCTCATTGTTCCCCCCAGCCCCAGGTCTTGAACCAGAGACCCTGGGATGTATGTGATCTATGCCCACTGGACTAAACCACTAGGCCACCAGGGTGAGCCTTTGGGACACTTTTAAAGTCTTATTTAAAAATGTTATACAATCTACCTAAGGCACTCCTTTGGATTTGACAGAGAAGTTTGTTTTGTGCATGATGGAGAATGGCTCTGAGCCTTGCATTTTTGTGTTCAGAAAATGCTAATTTCCTAGCTGGAGATGGGAGCATCGAGTGCTTCATCTCAAGATGTCAAGATGGGAAGACCATGTTTATCCTCGACAGTCAGGGCATAGGAATGGATAATATGTTAAGTAGCTTGCCGAATACATGAATGATGTGCTTTTTGTTACCCAGAACACATGCTTTTTCTCTTGTACAATGCAAGTTAGGTATAGTTGTAATTATCATATTACCTAGCCAGTTAGCTATTCTGTGAGACTATGATTATGCAGAGTGCAGAGAGAACTTTATTTATGAACTTATTCTAAAAAAACAAAGGCAAAAAGCTAAGCCAGCACATGATCTAATTCTCAATGTAAAATAATGCAGAAGTGCGGAAGATGAACATCTGATTTGTCACATCTGATACACTAATGTTTTATCCAAAAGGAAGAACACATTGTAACTTGCTCAGTCATCTGCATAAACACCACCTGGCCCTTTACAGGCACCTACTCAAGTAACAGGAGTCAACGAATGGCAGTTGCCTTTTCATTGGTAGAAATAGAAAAATCTTTTTTCTTTCTTTAATAACAAAGTATTTACATATCAAGGTAGCAGTATCTCATATGTTCCCCTACTCCCTAACAGCATAAGCTCTAGGTGATTAAAGTGAAGGAACATTCCATATTAGGAAATACATGATCACAAATTGCCTGGTGTTTGAATAGCTAAAAGCAAATCATTATCTTTTAAAAGAGAGTAGATTAAACCAGAGTTGGGCAATAAAGTATTTATTACAACAGAAGGCCACTTTCCCCCTTGGGTATCTTAGTTAGTTTTGTACTGGAATAACCATAATTTTTAGCGTAAACTATTCTTCCAGAGATGGGTGATTCCCCCGCCCCCACAACTGACACATTCTGGTTGTATGCCTCGGTGAGCATATTTTTGTGCTACATTACACACATAGAGGAAGAGTCACATTTTCTAGTTGTAACTAATATAAAAATAAGGAACCTGTGTCATTAAAGTAGACTGTACCCATTTTGTACGTTTTCAAAGGAAAGCAAGTGGGTGAAATTGATAGGTTGTCATCACAAAAGGGTTAGTAAAAACAGCTCACTTGCCTTTACATTTTAGATTCAAGTTGGCTAATTAGAGGGTGTCAACTACCTTGTTTCCCCAATTGAGAAAACCTTGCCAAAGTTCAGTGTATTTCAGCCTGACAGAAGACAATGAGTAAGTTAGTCTCTGGGTATACCAGCCTTTGTTTTTAAACAGGAGATGTTTATTTTGAAGAAGAGACAGTGTTTTAGTCATTGAACTCCACCCTTGGCCCATTCTTTTATTAAATGCCTATGGGACAGCCTTAGAATCCAAGAGTCATCTATCACCTTAAAATTATTCCTGAGGCCACTTGAAAAGTGACAGTCATATTGGGAGTTTCTGGATCACATTGCCTTGAGTTAGTGCTTTCATTAATAGCTTCCTTATGGCTCTATCTGGTGGTGGGGTGGTTGGACCCTTCCTGTTTTTCAGTTTAATGCATTGTGATATGCAGTTTAATTGCCCAGGACATCTTTGTCAACCTACGGCAAATGTTTAATTTTGTTTATACTGTTTGAGTGCAGCTTTCATTTTTCTTTCACTTGGCATCAAATTCTATCTTAATTTTATCCCATTTATGTTAGAAAAATATGCCTGGATTAGGGAAGGAGAAGAACCTTGGTTTTTTCCCAATTCTAAGTACAACCTAGAAACTAGTTTCATTTATTCATTTATTCTACTGACAAGGTTCCTACTTTGTGCTGGTGTTGGAGAGAGCATAATGAAAAATAGACATCATCTGTAACTGCATGCTTTATGCTTTATAGTCTAATATTTAAAAAAATATTTATGATTCAAGAAATAACTGACACGTTTTCTGCTTCAGGGATAGGGAGCCATTTCCGCAATTAATATGAAATTGCAATTTTAAAATTACCTAATGTACGCCAAGTTTATGTTACATGTCATCTCATTCAGTCTGTGCTGCAAACTTACAAAGTAACATTAGTCTAAATTTCCGAGAAGGAAATGGATAGATAGCAAGATCCCATAATTTCCCCCATGTTAGACAACTCCCTAGGTTTACCTGACTGTAAAGCGCAATTGCTGATCATTTGAATGGGCATTTATTAGAAGAAGATACTTCTTTCACCCAAGATCTCATGCATAAAAAATTTGCCTTCTGCTTGTGGATTTAAATTGTCCCCAAATAATTTTTCCATAGTCTGAGGTAATAATTGCTCATTTTTAAGCTTTAGTTGGATTAAGATATGCTTGTAATGATTCATTTTTTTAAATATTATTTTATTTAAGTAAATAAGATCAAACCATGTTCCATTTGGGCCAGTGGAGTCATGAAAGGCGTGTCTTGCAGTAAGGAACGATAGCAACCAAAGGCATACCTAACAACCCTGGTGCCTTCTAAGCTGAAACTGCAGGGATGTCTTATCTTGAGAAATGATGGAAAGTTGCACAGAGACAGGGAGAGAACAAATTGATACTTTTTGTAGAGGTGGGAAGAAAATACCAAATGTGTGTGAGTGATTCTTAATGACCTCTTTTGATGAAATACAGTTCTTTCCAGGAACTAGAGTTGTTTGGATCTTATCTAAGTCATTACTTTTGTGAAGTTCCATAAGCACAAAGTCCTTTTTCATCTTCAAGGAAAGTAGAGCATAGGTCAGTGGGGACACTTTATTTTACTCTTTCTTCTCACTTACAAATGAGACTCATATAACTTTGTGCCTCTGATTTTAATGAACCCAAACTGCAAAACAACAAAAATTTGGGCTACACCTATGAAAATGCCACAGACATATCTCACTGTGTAGACTCTGATGTATTCTAGTGAAGAGTATCTTTCTTTGTTTTTAAAGAGAAACCTAGAACTAATATTTTTGATTCCGTTCCCAAAGTCTGGCACTGAAGTTAAAAGGTTTCATTAGAATATAAGGTGGAGCTAAAAAGTAAGTATATTGTTGTTCTTTTTTGTGCTTAATATTTAGCTTCTTGATTATTATAGAATCTAAGGATGTATGTTTTTCTTGCCAAAAAATGTATTAGTGAAACAGGGCTGTTGGGATATTTTGCTTCAGCTTTCCCCAAATATGGTGTTTTTGGATAGAATATTAGAACCAAAAGAAATCTTAATCATTCATTTGATTTTTCAAACTGTGATACTTGGAACCCCAAGTTGCTTCGGGCGTGTTTCAGGGTTCCTATAAGAATTTAAAAATATATAGTCAATTTTCAGTTTTCTAGGCCAGGGTGGTGATTGTTAGGTAGGCTTCAGAACCCAGTCACATTCCAGCCAAAGCAGCTTCAATTTTATTAATTCATTTATTATATGAAATTAATCTAGCACCTACAACATGGCCGGGCACTGTTTTAGGTGCTGGGAATAAAGTGGTTGAATGAGGTGGACAAAGTGCCTAGTCTTATAGAGTTTATATTCTGGGGGGACATGAGATGGGGAAGAGAAAGAGGTTTCTGATGACCATGCTGGAGCAGAACAAGATGGAGAAAAGGGAGAGATGAGGTCAGAGAGGTACCAGAGCAAGAACATGTAAGTACTTGAAAGTATGCTATGGAGTTTGGATTTTATTATAAGTGCAACTGGAGTGATATAACCTATTTTATTATTTAAAAGGATCATTCTGGCTTTGATTGGCAAGTAGGCTACAGCGTGGCCAAAATGGAAGCAGCAGAGGCTCACCAGAGATTTTTGTAGATTTCACTTTTCAGCATGATGCAGTAGGTTGGGGCAAGGATATGTTCATGGTGACAAAAATTATTTTAAAATCTGCAAAAATTTTAAGACTCATAATTTGGAAAGCACCAGACTGCTAAGGGGGCATGAGGACAAGCTAGATTATAATTTCAGAGAGAGGAAACTGATGATTCCAAGTCCTTTTTCCCTGGGGGCATTTGATTATTGGGTATGGTCTAAGGATCAGAATTTGGCCTAGCTGAAAGCTATTTCTGGGGAAAATGAAAGGTTTCAGTGCTTGTGTGCCACTAGACTGACAAAATTCAAGATTAGAGGGATCACAGATGCATGGTTAGTTTTTCCCATGAGACATTGGCTGAACTTTGAGGCTTCACAGAAGATTAAAGAGGTAGGCTGAAAAATTCTGAAAAGTAGAGTGAAATATCTAAGAGTTTAGTGATGCTTAGGAAACAAAGACTCCTCTAGGAGGAGGTGGTCGAAACATAAAATAGAGAAAGATGACCTTCATGGAAAGAGTGGTGAATCAACCTATTGGTACTTTTCAACAGGAACACTTAACTAAATCTGGGTGTTGAAGATTCAGGTCTGACTTTTGACTGGAAACCATTCCTGGGAAACAGCAAAATTTTTGACATTTTGGGGGTCTGAAATAGAAAAACTGGAGACCTAAGGAATATCAGACAAAACTCATCTTCCTTTGAAAGCATTTTGCTGCATTTGAAGGCTTTGTGGATTAGGAAGCTAAAGAGCTAAGTTATAAACTTCTGACAAATCTCCTTTTGTGGTTCAGATCTGGGAAAAAAAAGTCCTACGAGTTTACAATTAAAAGGCCTGGGGGAGCCATATCCTAGGAACAGAGTTTTACCAAAAGTCTATGACAGTCTCAACCCAGCTCAGCCCTTGTCTTGGGATGATTAAGTTTCCCTAATAGCTGTCCTTGTTATTATCATAAAGATGAAAGTCTTTCTGGTGCAGAAAATGTCATTCAGAGGTGCAGGGCTTTTTTTGGCACTGGAAAACAGGTTAATAGAAAATACCCAAGCAGAGCATACAGAGAAAAATAAAGTAAGAGTAATGTGGAACATTTTGAAAAGCACATATAACTGAAGTCATACAAAAGTGGAGAAGGGAATAGAATAGAAAACAAACAATATTCAATAGGTGAATGGCTAATATATTTCTAAAACAATTAAAGACACCGACTCAAGATTTAAGTAGGGTAAATGCAATAGCACAATACCTGGCATTTCATATTTATATAGAACTGTCAGAAAATGAGTGAGTAGAAATAGTCTTAAATTTCATCAGAGAAAGACGCTACTTCAAATAAATATCAATAAAACATCTGGCTTCTCATCTGAGACTGGAAGTCAGAATGGAATGAAATAGCATTTTTAGCATGTTGAAATAAAATAACTGCAAGTTACAATTTAATATAAAATGTAGTTAAAAAATTAGGGTAAATACATTTTTAGACAAAAATGGAGGGAATTTGTTGTTCCATGTCTGTGCTGAAGGAAATACTTAAGGGATTTCTTCAGAGAGAAGCATGCACATTCAAAAAGGAATCAGGAACTACAAAAGGGCAAGTATGTAGGGAAATATAAATGAATATTGAGGGATAGAATAACAATCGTAATTGTCTTTTGGAGTCTTGATATATAAGCACATGACAAAGACAATGCAAACAGCAAGAGAATGTTTAATAGATTTATTAAAGTATTCTAAGGTTTTAGCCATATCGGGAAGTGATGAGAGTAATAATTTAAACAAGAATGTGATAATTCAAGTATGCCTGATATAATCGATGTAACATATATGCAAACAATGAAAAGAATAGTACAACAACAAAGGAAAAGATGAAAAATATATTTCATTAATAAAAAAAAGGTAAAATAGAAACCAAATGGTAAAATCATACCTATAAACTGACTGAGCTGCTTATAAAGAATAATGAATGTACGTATTCAAAGACATAGGAAGGTTAAAAATAAAAAAGATAGGAGAAAATAAGCTTGGAAATACCAATAAAAGAAAGGTGTTACCGCCTTACCGATACAAGAAAAAGTAGACCTTTAAGGTAGGAAGCATTATAGGCAATAAGAAGACTATTTCATAATTGTAAAGGATGCAATTCAACCGGAAGGAAGCTGTTACAGTGACCGGTCAGAGGTGACTGGAGTAGGAAGAGTGTGTGAACGAAAGGTGAAGGCACCAAATTCTGCATATAGATTGTAGGTAACTGCCAGTGGGACATGCTGTAGAATTTTAGATGGCATGTGGAAAAAAATTTATATGGGATATGGAATTATCAAAGATGATTTCAAGGTTTTTGCCCTGAGGGACTAGCCAAATGTCAGTGCCATTTACTAAAAAAGGGAAGTTTATTGAGATATAGCTTAGGAAGGAGAAAGTTCTCCTTTGGCCAAAAGGAACAGGATTTGAGGAAATAGCAGGAATAGCATTTTGAACAGATTGAATGGTGCCACTGAGAAGGCATTTGGATATGTAAATCTTCAGTTCAGTAAAACTCCCTCGTTTTACAGATGACGATATTGAGACTTCAGTACTTGCTTATCGTCATACAGCAAGTAAATGGCAGAGTCAGAACTAAAATCCAAATCTGTTGGAGCTAAGCTTAGGTGAGTTTTTCTAACTCTACCATCTGCTATTTCTAAATGTGCTTGACTGAACTGCAGAAATATTTTATATAAAGTAATAATAATTGTTAAAATGTATTGTGTGCTATATGACAGATAGTGGGCTAAATACTTAAGATACTGTTTCTCTGATAGTTTTTTTTTTTTTTAACAGTTCAACAGCTGAAGACTATCACTATCCTCATTTTTACAGAGAAAAAAATGTGAGCTTTTGAGGTTAAGTACTTTCCCAAGGTCACATAATTGGTAAAGCTAATCACATAACCAGGGAGGGGATAGGGCGTTCCACCCCTTATACCTGCAATCAGAACCACTATTTCTCTGTCCTTTCCTGGTCTGGTGGAAGATAGACGTTGAGATTGTGCTGTGTTCCATTTCGTTTCCTTCGTTCTTTCACGGGTTTATGATCAGTTCGCACATAGACTATTTGATTTTTTGGCCTCCAGCTTTTCCTTTACGTGTCGAATTTGACTGAGGAAACATATCCATTCAGTTACATTAGGAATCCACTGATATTTACAGAAGGATCTTTTCCCAAGGCCCAGAATGAAAGCTTCCTCAGGAGCTGGTGAGGGCTTCATAAGTTTCAGCAGCTGTAACTACTTGGAAACAAAGGAATAATTCGAAATCCTTTTAAATAAAAGCCTCCCTTCTTTTTCTGATATGAGAGCCTTTGTATTTTTGTTGGCCTCTTTGAGTACAGAGAAAATAAAATGAAACTAGCTAAAAAAATCCAGAAAACCCAGCATCTTATCCAACTTACCTCTATCTTCAGAAGGAGGGTTTTTTTTTTTCTTTCTTTTTTTGTCTTTACTCTAAGGCAGTGTAAAAAGTCTAGGTAGTTTCCGTGACTGCTTTAATCGACTTAATGCTGTCTGTAGACTGCAGGCTTTGGGCTGGTACAAAGAGACTCTTAGATGTAAGCTTGGGATGGGTGCGTTCACAGAGCACGGGCCTGAAAGCAGCTCTGTTCCGTGAGAGGAAAAGTCCAAGAGGAGTCAATGATGTGGTCATTCTGGCTGGATTGATACAGCCTGGAAATGTTACTAAAGGTGTAGTGGCAAAAGCCAGTTGGTCCTTCCGCCTAGCATCATTTCCCTTAAAAGGCGTTTGTGAGAAAAAAGTGCACAGTGATGGACCTTTGTTAGTTCAAAGGTTTTTACCTCTTTATTCTAAAGCCCCATTGTGAATTCACAGGGCTTAAAATATGTATTACTGTCCCTTTCATTTTATCGTTCTAAAATAAATCAAAGACAGAAAACTCTTTTTCTTCCCAATGAGCTTGTCTGTTTGAAATCATGGGGTGTTTGTACATACGGTCTTGTAATATCTCAACTGAAGCTTTGTGCTTTCAGTGGGAGTTGGCGAGGCATTGTTCTTCCTGCAAGAGTTGCAAGGAACTTTTGTCAACATATGTTGCTTTCTCCCCCTTTTCAATCATTACTGTTTAGCTTGTTACAAAATGAAACAAAAAATTTCAAGGGCATGTTTAAAAAGACCTGAAACACTCTTAATCACCCCTTTCCTTTTCAATTAAATTTGAATACTTCATCTTGCTATAATGTTAATCCTCCAGTATATATATATATATATATATATATATATATATATACGTACGACTTCTGTCTTAACAAAATCTCTGACTAAAATAAGTTTTAAGCATAAATATATGGTACATAGAGTGATCCTAGTAAGAAATTGTAGATTGTAACTGTACAAGTAAAATAATATTCTTATGAACATTATTAATTGCTGTTTGCTATTTTTGGCTCAAGGAATTTTTCCTGAAGGCATGTATTTCATATTGTGAATTGCTGCCACACTGGTGTTGCTATGTGTGTTTTCTTGTTTGACATACATTCCATGCTTTAAAGTTTATCTTTTATCCATTCAACACAATTTAAAAGTATATCAGTGACTGACAGTTTATAAAAAAGAAGAAATGCTCATTTTTTAAAAACTGGGAAAACAGAATGATCTCTGAGCGATACAAGAACATTGATGATGCTACCCAGTTTACCAGAGAAATATTTTGTTCATCATTTCCTGAAATGTGACTCAAAACACTCATGACAGGTGAATGAAGAGAGAAAAATTAAGATGTGGGTGCAAACAAAAGCAGCATTAATAATTCAGGTAAATAAAATTTGTATACAAAAGAAAGCTGCCAAGGTGATGGAGATGTTTCTGCAAGTATAGGATATTTAGTATTTAGGAAAACAAGTTAAATTTTGACAGTTAAACATTTCATGTAAGGGTTTATACAGTTTAATTTTCTTTTCCTAATCCCATTGTTCTACCAAACATTATTTACTGTGATCTATAATTTTTCCTAGGTTCAGCGAATTGGAAATTTCTACTTATTGATATTACTATAATTTTAAAGGGCTAATCACAGATATATTGCAAGCTGCTCTTTAATATTTTACAATTGATTAATATTATTTTATATTATATAAACCTTCATTGGTTAAAAGTCATTGTTTCTTACTTGAGACATTTATGAAAATTTTGTCACATTTCATTGCTAGTGCCTCTCAGGGGGTCTTTCCTTGCAGTGTGGATGCTTTAATATTTTTTTCCTTTTCCTAGTCTTGGGTTTCCTACCCAAGAGTGCACCTGGATGCATTAATTTTTAAGACACAATGTGAAAAACTATTGTTCACCAAAGGTGTCTTTAGGATGTGACTTAGGAGAGCCAGTTGTGTTGACAATCAAAGATGTATTGATAAGAGTAACTGTTTTCAAGGAAGACCGTATTTTAGGCTGGAGGAGTTGTCATCACCATATTAGAATGCTACCTGTTTTTTCTAGCTGGCTCCATTTTTCAGCAAATATTTACCCGGAGTCCGTTACATACCTGCCATTGTGCTAGACTTTGAAGACAGTAAAACAAAAGAAGTTAAGATAAAAAGGTTCTTATTCAGAGTAGAGGTACCATGTCATAAAACACTAAGGAATAATGGGAATCAGGAGGGGGCAAAAAACACTTCAAGAAGTAAAAAAACATGGCTCCACATGATGAAACTTGAGCCTGAACATATTTGGAGTGGCAGGTTTGTTTGTGGAGGGGAAGAAAACAATGAATAAAAAGATAGTAATGAGGTAGGCAGGGACAAGGAACTATTGAAGAGTTTTAAGCAACAGAATAGCTGATCCTTTGGAGGCTATTGAGGGATGACTTTGGTAGAAAAAAGAATAAAGGATGCAAGTATCCTATTTTCAGCTGTGCCAGCACCCCTGAGTCTGGGAGCTCCTGGGTTCAACTTTGTCAAAAAAAACTTCTTATCTGCTGTCGAGGTGAAATCAAGGGGGCAGTTTCATCATTCTGTGGGATGTGTGGAGAGTTTCGGGGAATTGAACCATTCTAAATCAATGCTTCTCAAGCCTCATTAGGTGTACAAATCACCTGAGGATCTGATTTAAAGCACATGCCGGGATTCAGTAAGTCTACTGTGTTGGGGCCTAGAATTCTGTGTTTCTAACGAACTCTTAGAGATACTGTGTAACTGGTCTACAGACTTTGAATATGTAGATTATCAGCCCAACTTTCCTGGTGCCTTGAATTTCTTTGCTTTCCAGGTGAAAATAGAGATTTTTTTGTTAGTTTTTCCTTTATAGGCTTAGGATTCAGGTTTTCCATCTTTGAGAAATGGAGTAGTACTATTCATTCATATTCAAGTGAGATAAAAAGATATTCCTGTTTTTGTCGTTTTTGTTCTCTGTCCCTCTGGGTTCATAACTTTCAATTTGTGCATGAGGAATCAGAAACAATACAGAAATATAAGTTGCATATTTTCTGAAGTCCATTTACACAAGTACAGGCATCAAAAATACTTTGTAAAATTCTGTGAAAGTTAGTTAAGAGATTATTTGTTGAACATACTAGCATGTAATGGTCAGAGATCCCTTTCCACTTATGTTCAGTCAAGTATGTAACTACATTTAGTTTATATAACTAGTACCCACTGGATATAGATCTGGCCTACTATAATACTTCAAAAACTAGAACGAGAGAGGAAATGCATGAGGAAATTCATAATATGGGGAATTTGGTTGATTACGGATTTCACAAAGGTTACTGTTGCAAATCTATGGAATTTTCCACCTTGAATGCTGGAATAATAAAACTCTATTCTGACTGTATTTTACACTAGAGGTTTGGTTATGACTAGTTGGCATCAGAGAAATAACCACAGTGTATAAGCTATAAAAATTTGTCTGTCTATGTATCAGTCATTCACATATATGCACAAGAGTATATATCCCCCCAGATATATATCCATAACCTTCATAATTTGCTATTCATAAGAAAGCAAATACAAGCTGTATTCCTTTTTACACAAAAGATTTTTATTATGCATATGTTTCTACATGTTACTTTTTCCATAGAAATTTTGGTATACTTACTCATTCCTTTTTATAGTTGCATACTAGCTCAGCATAGGAATGTTCCGCAGTTAGTTTAACCCATCCCCTATTGGACATTTGAAATCTGGGTTATTTTCAATCTTTTGCTCTTACAAATATTGCTGAAATCTATTTAATTGAGAATATACCCTGATAGATATTTAGGATACATTTTTTAAGGTGTAATTTCTAAGTTAAAGAGGACTTGCATTTATAGATATTGCTAATTACTAATTTCCCTCCATAAATATTAGATATGTTTACACTTCTAGAAGTCATACTTGAGAGCGCATATTACCTTATAGATATTACACTAATAGTTTTATGTTTTTACCAAGATAAGTTTTTTTTAAATACTTTTTTTTTATTTGAACGAGGTTGAACATCTTTTCCTATGTTTAAATACTAGTTGTATATTTTGTCTGGAACTTGTTTTGACTTCATTTTCTTTTCCAATATTTCTACTGAAATTTTTCTTACATATTTTTTTGAAATCCCATATATATTAGGAATCACCCTAAAGTCATTCCTATTGAGTGATGCTCTTATATAATCCCCTCTACTTGAATGAGGGAAAAGCCTGTGGTTTTCTTCTAACCAAGAGACTATGACAGAGGGGAAGACTTTGCAGATACTAATAAAGCTCACAACTTTAATTTGATCCAAAGAGAGATTATCCTGATTGGGTCCCTAATCAGGTGAGCTCATTACAGAAGGAGCAGCAACTTCTTTTCTGTGTTGCTGGTGTTGAAGAAGGAACACGCCATGAATTCTGCCAACCATATAAGAGCTTTGCAAGTAGATCCTTCCCTAGTCAAGCTTTCAGATGAGAATATGGCTTTTAGGTTTTGAGTCATGACTAGAAATTCCTGTTTATTCTAAGATTATGAAAATTTCCTCATGTTTTCTTCTAGAACTTTTGAGATTTTTTTTGTACATTTAAATTTTTTTTGGAATTTAATTTGGCAGGTGTGAGGTATGGATACAAATTTAGTTTTTTACATAACTATCTAGATAGCTCAATACTCCTTATTAAGTGACCCACTTTATCGCCACACTGGTCTGAGAGGCTCTTTTCTTCGTTTACTAAATGTTAATATGTGCTTGGATTATATAATCTTTTAAAATTTTGGTAGCATTATTTCCTGAAGTAAACTTTTTTTAAAAGTGGGAGCTATTTCTTAGAAGTCAGTGATTTTGCAAAGTTCATGTTTTTGTCTCCAGAGATTAGCTTACTGTTTGGCATATGGGGGAACCCTCGTTGCTGGACAGTTCAACAAGTTCTTGTGCCTGTGGTAGATGAATATAACTGCAGATATGAGCTGAAAGAGAAAAAGAAAGTTTTATTTGTAACAAAGAGAAAGAGGCAGACCGAATACGCTTCTCCAGGCAGGAGGATTGGATCCTGCTCAAGTGAAACCTGACCCCTATTCTACTAGGGGTGCACATATTTATGAGGGATCTTTTCCATGGTTCCCTCTCTACTCTGCTGTAGGGTTGTTTCTGGGCAGCGATTTCCAGGGAAAAGGCTGTCTTTTCCAAGAGCAGGTGTTCCCCGAAGTACTCATGCTCACTACTTATAATTCAGTTTGTTATAATGAGCTTAATGTATGAGTCCATATACAAGGTTGTGTTGTCTGTTATAATGAGGAAGAGGTCATTTGCAGGTAACTCTCTGAATTACTGTGCTTGTGCTCCAACCAGTTTGAGCTGCTAGGCCAGGCTGCCTTTTTGGTCCCAATATGGGCCATTAGGGCAGCTACTGAAATGTACATACTGCTTTTCTGTTGGTTGTTACCTTGTCTAGCCATGTCAAGGCCTAGTTTGTGTTAGAAATTTATCTTTTCCTTCACCCTTCTGGGGCCTTGTCTATGTCAGTGTTTCATGTGACATTTTCAGGGCCTTGTCTGCTGACACATCTCTCCTGTGCTAGCCCCCCTCAAGCTAGCCTGCCTAACACTCTCAATAAAGGTTTGTTAAATGAATGAATGATGGGGTTTATACAATGCAGAATGTAATTTAAAGAATGCTTTTACTCAGTGATAACCTTCCTGAGTCAGCAGCTGGGCTTTAACTCGGGGACTTAGGATTCCAACCTTAGTCCTGTCTCTACAAATGAGTTTATACATACATATTCATTACATAGCTGTAGACTTATAGTTATAATCTTGACAAGTAGAAGCAGAGCGAAATAAAGTATATAGCATGCGTCTATAGTCACCTTGAAATTGAGAGGAAGCAAAACAATCTCAACTGAAATCAGTTAGCGATCATTTATATTTATCAGAGGGGTGGGATTCACTCACTACTCAATCCACCAGAAGGAATTTTTCTCTTGTCCCACCCCTTAATCCAACTCACAGAACTACCTCAGTCATCTCTAGCGAGTCTGGGAGAGGAATCAGGCATATACAGTCTAATCACCTTTCTTTCATGGTAAGTGTGTTTTCAACTACTTATAGAAGGGTGCATTCTAACCTCATTTTCTGTGTAAATTTCCTCTGGTAGAAATTGGAAGAACAAATGCTAGTATTTACACAATGTGAAATGTGGTCTTTGTAGAATATTTACCTTCCATGGGTGTTCTTCCTCATGGCCAGGCTGGCCTGTAACTTAGAGCTGCACGGGACTGAATGAGTGAGTTGACTTCCACCATTGCTACCATACGCCTAAACCCATGTCCTTTAACCTGGATTGCTCTTGGTTGTTTATACTGCTGATGTTTTGATCTCCATCTCTGTTAGCTTTCAATTGATTCAAAACTCAGGCTGAGAAAAGGAGTCTATTTAATGGGCTTCCTCAAATCTTATCTGGATCACTTTAATTGTTTGCTTCCTCTGAATCCTCCCTTAAATTCCATTTATTGAAATTACTTAATTCAACTGGTTTTGTTTTAGCATGTTGTTTTAGCTCTATTTGAAGTGTTTAAAATTGTTTTAACTGACTACTTTTACCAGTGGTGTGTGTTTAATGTAGCTATAATCTCATTTCTATATACTCATTGAAGGCAGCACATATTATGTATACAAGTTCATTTAGTATTTTCAGAGAATGAGCAGAGCCTGTGAAATTCATTAAATATTACCACAATAAGAAAAAAGGACAAACCACAAGAGAAAAACAATCTGTACATGAGATTTCACTGCAAACTAGACTGTTTCAGTGTTTATAAATATTCGTCTGTGGAGAGAAGTATTATAATAATTATGCATTAGTGCCTCATTAGTAGGGGGTTACATCCATGCTGTTTCTTTTTCCTCTAGTGTATTTCTGATAAGTTAGCATTTTTAAAGTCTTATTTAAAATGTAATAAAAACAGAGGAGAGAGAGAGTGTGTGTATATTCAAGAGTAGATCATTTGTAATTCCTTCGGCTGTGTGAAGAAACATGTTCTATGGGCTTCTGAGCCTACAGAGAAGATATAAAAAAATTGCCTTCCTCATCCAGAATCAGAACCTAATTACTTAAAAATAGGCAAGCAGGTCAAATCAGAACTGAACTTTTATTGTATCGGTATTTTATTCTTATGCTATTATAAACATTTAAATTTCAAATCCCAAGTATGCTTTGTAAAAGGGACCCTTCCCAGACCAGCACTCCCAGAAAAGCCCTCATTGTGCACTTAGTAGGTACCTTCTCATTATAAAACCCATAGACATGTTTCAGTCTCTTATTTTCTCTTTCTACCAAATTTCATACAGCTGATCAATTTTTCCTTTAAAAGTTTTGCACAGCTTTGGTTTCTAGATGTTGCACATTGCTTGTTCTTCAGCCCCTCTGACTCGTATCATTTCTTTTATGAGATCCTCTGTTTTCTTTGTCTGTCTCTAATATATTCCCTTAGATCCCTCTTTTCACTGATCTTTCCACACAGCATCCTCTCCATACATGATCTTCACTTTTGTCATCTCAATACTCATCATCTAAATGTTAATGGTTCTACGTTTTTGTTCCACATCAAATCTATGACTGTCTGGTTGCCATTTCTAACTGCTTAGTGAATATATTTCTCTAGAAATCTCATAAATACTCAGAACTTAATTAAAGACCAACTGGAATTCCTCAGTCTCTCTCATACCCTGGCTTCTATTTCTTTTTTTCTCTCTTAGTTGATGGCATCACCTATCAATCACCAAAACAAGAAATGCAGAAGTTACTATTGATAGCTTTCATTACATCTACTCTCGTGCTCAGTCATCAAGCTCTGCCAGATTTATGTCTCAAAATACTCTTAAATCTACTTTTTTCAGTCTGTCTTACCACTCTCCCAGTGGAAGTTCTGATAACTGTTTGGACCATTGAACTGGACTTTTCGCAGGCCCTCTTGCAGGTAGACTTGTCCATTCCAAAGGCACTCTCGCACTGCTTTAGAACGCCTCTCTGTCCAGGTGCTGCCCTTCTTAGAACTCTAATGACTTCCCATTGCAAGAGGAATAAGAATCAAGATCTTTAAAAAGAAATTCGTTATTGAAGGAACATCACAGCATAATATTACATAGCTTTGAGGCATCTATCTTATATCAACATCTGCATATAATACATTAAGTTTACTACCAACAGTTCAATTCTGTCCATTATATAAAAATGACCCATTTTTCTGGTTTGCCCACCTCCATGCCTTCCCTTCTGGTAACCACTGATTTGATTCTAGAGACTAAATTTTGTTTGGTTTCTCTAGATTTTACCACATCTGAGTGGAATCATATGTTTGTCTTTATCCTCTGACTTACCTCACTAAGCCTAATTCCCATAAAGTACCAGACTCTTAATATGGAATACAAATCCATCTTTAATCTGTATGGAAGAGGAATGGGAAGCTGTTTTTGAGGCATCAAGTCAAAATAATACAGAGATTATTGTCATAAAGTTGTTCCCCAAATCATACATCACCAAGACTGGGTAACCACTGTTAGCAAAGTGCATGTATGTCAAGATTCCCAAGTGTAAGTAACAGAAAGTGCTGGTTGATTTAAGAGGAGTATTTTTTTGAAGATATTTTTGTAGACACACCCTGGTGGAGGTGTGGTTATGTTTGTCACCTTTGGCTGAGCACAGTCTGTGAACCCAAAGTCCTGGGTTTGAGTCTTGGGGACGTGCGGGGTGGGGGGTGGGGGAGGATGAGCAACCCAAATGAACAACTAAATAAAATAAATACAAATCCTTTTTTTCTCCTCACTCTTCCTTCCTGCCTGAATAATGCCTTCTTTTCTGCCCACACCTTTTCTTTAAAAAGAATAAAAGATTAAAAAAAGGGATATTTTGTAGTCCTCAGAATCTTCAGAACAGAGAACAAGGCAGCCACGCAGCAGCACGATGCAGCTCCAGCCCTGCGGGATGGATGCCGTGGCTGCCTTCACTCCTGCTCTTCAGCAGCAAGCAGACACTGGCCCTGGCACTGCTGTCGTTGCTGCCCAGGAAGTTGGTGCTTCTGCAGTTGCCACCGCTACCGAAGATCTGGACCTTCCTGGTCCCAGCCACGCTGGGCTGGGTACTTGGACTGGCAGAGTCTCACTGACACAAAAGTTTGGAAAGCAGCTCTCTGAGATTTTCAGACACAAGACTGAGAAGGGTTAAAGTAGGGACTCTTTGAACCCAGTTTGTTGGGTTGCAATGTGTTCTTCTATTTATTGTTCATATCTCTGGGCAGATTACTTGACTTCTCTGTGTCTTTGTTTCCTCTCTGTAGAATAGTGGTAGTAGTTGTAATTCCTTCATAGGGTTGTAGTATTATTAAATAAAATTTCCAGGCAGATGGCTTAGAGAAGTTTCCGAAGCATAGTAAGTACAGGTATCTCTTTCCTTTCAAAAGTTTATCTCACCGTTTCTCTTTTACAAAAGACCTGTATCAGTAGCTGTGTTTGCTCATCCAAAAGGCTTTTTGATTTTACAGCAAAAGAGGGAAAGTGAAAATAGCATCCGGGGTTGGTTTCCAGCTGTCATCAGAGAGACAGCACCTGAACAGCTAGCGAGGTGCCTCCCAGCCTCTGGGGACTGCTTTTTACTGTCTGTGAGTGGGTCGCATCTTTTCTGCTTTTCCTACATGCTAGTAGTATTTTAGGTTTTCCATGTTATTTGGTATGATTTGTTAGGTTATTTTGGGGTCTGGGAATGCTAAAATCTTTTTCACATAAATTGATTGCTTCTTTGCTTTACACCACTTTGATTTACAACACGCTTCATAGGATGCTTTACTTTTATATAGCGAAGAAAACTGCATTATAGTGTTACCTACCATTATTATTATTTCAAATTTTATAGCGAACCTTGGTTCTGCTTCCTATCGAGACTTATGAGGAGGGAAAAGAGGATTACACAAACTTAGAAAAGGTATTTGTATAATGGGCAGTCGAAAGAATGACATATATTTATTATCATGTACACCTCCAGACCTTCACCCATACATTTGTAATGAAAAAGTGCGTGTGTGTGAGGATGTTCAACTCAAACCTAGCTCACATTACCTCAAAGAAAAAGAGTGTGAATTCATTGACTCTTGTCATCCAACCACAGAGAGGTCAGGGTGCAGCTCAGTCTTCAAGACAGCTGGAAGCCTAGTCCTGGGTGCCAACAAGATCTTCTGCGTTTTACCTTTACTTCTCTTGGTGTAGCAGTGTCCTTCTGCTATAGCTGCTTTGCCAAGAGTGAAAAGTACATCTCTGGCAACATTCAGGCCTCATATTTCTCTGCTTTAACATCAGAGAAAATGCAGGTGTTTTGCTTCTGATGCTTAGGTAAAGAATTGGGAACGAACTATGACTGGGCCGGCTTGGGTCCTGCTGTGTCTGGGAAGGTGGTATTATTAGGGTGCACAGGAGCTCTGACTATAAGACCACATGTTTGAAATTTGGGAAAAGGATATTTCAGGAAAACTGTGGAAGGAATATTTGGCAGGTAATTTCATGTACTTTATATATTATTAAAATAATTTTAGCTTTATGGCAAGCTAAAAATTCCTTTACATTAAAAGAAAACTGTTTTTAAAATGGAAATAAAATGCACACATAGCAAAAGTGCTAGGTACTGAATTTTCAAACCTTGTTGCTCTGCAGTGTGTTAACTTGGGCTGCCAGGTTAACTTGTGCAGTTTCTTGGAATAAACTTCTATTATCTTCTAATTGTAAAGTAGCCTAAGTTTGCAAGGGAGCTCTAAAATAACTGTTACTCTTTGCAACCACTTATCTGTGTGAATCAATTCTCTGCCACCAAAACAAAATACAAAAAACAAAGCAAAACAAACAAAAAAACCAGGGATAGTGCTGTGACAGCAACTGTGATCATCCACTCCAACTTCTAATTTTGTGTTCAGTAAAACTGCTGGTTGTTCTCATTGACTGACTTTATAATGCATAAATTCTTTACATTTTAATATATAAAATCAATGCTTGCAAATAAAATATTCCATCCATATGTTCTATTTTCTTTTAAGGTTTCATTTGAAAGGATTTACTCTGAAAAGTTTGAAAACTAGTATATATTAAAGTAGGGATCAGCAAAGTTTCTTTTTTCATTTTTAAATTCAAAACCACAGATTTTAGGCCTCACATTATTGAATAATTTAAATTTATATTAAAAATGTATATATATGTACATTTGTGTATGTACTTTTCTTTGTCCATCTCTGTTTATTTTTCTTTCTTGGTTATATTTTCCTATTACTGTTTTAGTTTTACTTTTTAATTTTATTGAAAGAACACTCATCCTAACATATAGATTTAAGGTGTGTATCATTGTTTGCCACCATCTGTATGTCGTACAGTATCCTTCACCATATAATTGACCCCTGTTCTCCAATTTGCCTGGATCCTTCCCTTGTGGTCACTACTAATCTGATTTTATAGATTCACAGTCTATTTTTATTTGATTTGGCTCATTGACATATGAAGGAAATCATATAATGTCTGTGTTTCTCCTACTTGCTTATCTCACTGAGTGTCAGTTGCTCTACCTCTATCCATGTTGATGTAAGTGACAGAATTTTATCTTTTAAAATAGCTGAGTAGTTTTCCATTATATATGTGTGTATATGTATACCACATCTTTATTGTCCGCTTATCTGCTGATGGCCACTTATGTTGTTCCCAACTCTTGCTTATTGTAAATAACACTGCAATGAACATGGGAATGCACATCTCTCTTTCAATCAGGTTTGAAAGCAGTGTGGAGAGTCCTCAAAAAATTGAGAATGGAAATTCCATGTGATTCCATTATTCCACTTCTGGGTATTTACTGGAAATACAAAGCTTCTATAATGGATCAAAGGGTAAATATTTTGGGTTTTGTGCACTAATGGTCTCTTGCAATGATTCAGCTCTTGTAGTATGCAAGCAGCGATAGACAGTACATAAATAAGCTAGGATGACTGCATTCCACTTTACTTACAAGAAATGGTGGTAGACTGGAATTGGTCTCTGGGTTGAGTTGGGTTTTGCCAATCCCTGTGTTAGAACTTTTGCTATAAACGAATGTATTGGAATATTCAAATAAGGTACTGCTAATAATTAGATCAAATGAGCTGTCCTCTCATTCTGTATTAACTATTACTTCTAATGGGGGATGGTCTTCTAAAAATAATTCTGATTTTCAGTAGTGGTACCTTGTAGATGGCTCAGTTGAAATTGTTTGCTCATATGGGTTTTGAAATCCTTCAACTTTAAATTAATCCAAATATGCCTCTTTTTACATGTTTCTTAACATACAATAATCTGGAAGAGTCTGCATAACCTTTGTGTGATTAATCATTTTTTTATGGTGGAGATTTACTCATTAACTAATCCTTACTTCAGATCTTATTTGCTAGAGTAAGTAAAGAGTTTAAAATAGGCATAGTAACCTAATCCACCAAACTGATGTTCTTTTTTTTTTTTTTTGCTCACAATAGCTTGGATCGTCTGAAAAAGAACCTGAATAAATGTACCATTTGTCACTAGCTAAAAACTGTCATCATTAACTTGATTAATAAAATGCTGCTCTTAAAGATGGATTGAAACACAAAATAGCCAGCCTGCTTCCACATAATGAAGAGATTAATTTGACACACAAGACAACCAATTTAGTATTACTCAATGATCATGCTTTATTTAGAAAGTCATCAATTAGTATATTTTTCCTTGATATGCTATTTTGTCTTTCTAACAAGAAATGATGATTCTTCAAAAGTTAATCTGCTTTCCTTAACCATACAAGGAAGGATATGTATTTTAGCACTCTAAAATTCCAAAACATAAAATTTTGCTTTATGGGTAAAGAGGAGATTAATGATGGATTAAAATGCTTGTGGTAGACTTATTTATTTTAGGGTATGTCTCATTTATTTTTTGTAACATGATTAGGAAAATGCTAGAAGTCACAGTAAGAGACCCTAGAAGGCCTCTCTTCTTCCTTATTTTGTATGGAGACTGAAATGGTATATATATATATATATATATATATATATATATATATATATATATATATATATATATATATATATATATATAAATGCAAATTGTGTACTAACTTGCAAAGAAGTTAATTAGATTTTATTGCTTTTTTGTGTATGTGGTGGGGTCGGGAGAGGTTTGGGCAAAGTAAAAAGAATATTGAGTCACAGTGTCAATTTTCTATGATTTACTTAAAGCAACAGAGAAAGGTTTATTTATGAGGTAGTTGTGGCATATGGACTTTTAAATAATCTATCAAGTAGCTTAGCTTTTATGTTGGGAAGAATAGTAGCAAATATTTCATTAACTTAGGACTAATGATGCTGTCTGGATGTGTTTAACTGTGAATGAGAAGTTGACTTTGGTGTTTAAAGAGTTATGAATGGAATCAGATTTCAAATGATGGACTTGACTAATTTTTAAAAAGAGAGTGATGCCGTTTCATTAATAGTTCATGCAAATTTACAGTTTGAAAGACTGATATGATATGTTTTAGAACCTATTATGGGTTATTAGATGACATACCATTTATAGATTTGACAGATTGCTAAATCTGTTGTGTTTTGTTCTTTGTTTTTGTTCTTTTTTTCCATGGAGGAGCCTGGGAAGAGTGCTCTGTGTGTTGTGCATGTATCTCTTATATATGTGTGAATGGTTGGTGTTTCTGCCTCTTGGTGCTGGTGGAAGCTTTGCAGGGCTTCAGGGGATTTTAAACATGGGATCGGGAGACCCTAGGAGATAGTCCAGACTAGACTTGCTGGTCTGCAATTCATCTTACAGGCTTTTCACTGCCATTGAAGCTGGACAGCAATAAAATTAAAAATTGTTGTTTGAACATTCCATAGGTACCCCGTATTTGGTTCACACTGATGCTGACTTAATGATCTTAATGTAGCTTCTCTCTATAGGACAGGGGTCCTAAGAGACTCTTTGGAATTGGGCCCATAATATCAGTGGTCATACTTTTCTGTGTTGTTGATTTGAAGATGAGTGTGCAAGCACAAAGCTATCAGAATTGTTTAATGGATTTGAGACACTTGTATCCCTAGAGAATAATCCTGGACTGGGAGCCAGGACTATTGTGTTCTAGCGCTGTTGCCACGGATAAACATTTGTGTCACCTTGGGCAAATTTCCCCACTCTTTTCGAGGTTGGAAAAATATAGATTTATTGCTCAGATAGAAAGTGGGCAACATGAGAGGACAGCATGAGAAGAATACATTAACATTTTAATAGTGTTCAGAGGCATAAGTATGAACAGTTGTAGAAAATATGTACTTGAGGGAAAAATAAGTTTATCATTGAGAATGAATTCCCATAAAACTGAGAGAATCTGTTAAGGATTGATGACTTGACCTTCAACCCATCCATATATTTTCATTTCTTAAAACAAAGCGATCTCTTTCTCCCCTTTCCTGCTGCCCTTTTTCCTGGTTACAATAGAGATTTTTTTTTTTGTATGCAATTTGGAAAAATGAAGAAAATTACAAATAATAGAGACAATTTTTCTATCTAGAAATAAGGCCCGTAGGATTTAAATAGAACTTTATAGCTTTCTTTCCTCTGTATGTGTATCTGTGTATACACACAATTGGAATTACACTAAATTAGTTTTTCTAACAGATCTCTTTTATTTAACAATATAAGAATGTTTTCTTACTCTAAGGAGTATTCTTCTATAATAATTGCAAATATGTATAGTATTCCATAACATGCCGTTTGTTTAAAATATCTTATTTATCATTACAAAATGTTCTTTGCCAAAAAATTTGGAAAATATATAGAGAGAACAAAAAAATAAATTCTATGATATTTCTTTTACCTAAAAGGTTAGTCTTTTCTTCTCATCTGTTTTTCTATGATTTTCACCATGTTTATAATGTGTTTTTTGCCCTTAAACATTGGTGTATACTTGACATATTACATTATATTAGTTTCAGGCATATAACATAATGATTATTTGTATATGTTGCTATGTTTTCTGCTTTTTTGTTTAGCAGTATGCCATACATATTTTCCTGCATTATTAAAATTAGTCTTACTTATTAACATTTATAGTTAAATTTTATACAACTATCTGTAATAAATATTTTTTCTGATTGATTATATAATATTTGCAGTTATATTTTATAGTTCATGGACTTAACATGTTTATTAAGCTATATCAAATATGACCACATGTGTACATTTGTTTAGCATTTCTTTGTTTTTTCCAAACTTTTTTATATTAAAAAAATTCAAATAGTTAAGATTAGATATCAATTAGAAAGATTCTACTAAAAACTTTAGTACCTATTTTTCAACTGGCACCAATCCCCAAAGACACCAAGTTTTAATTATTTCACTGTTTCTACTGGTATTTTACCCCGCACCCCCACCAAATTTTCTCTTTCCTCCCAAAATAAAGATGAAGCAATGCAACTTAAGTTTTACGAGAAACTTCTAGTACTCAGGTCATCTTCTGCTGGGCATCTGCTTGATGGGAGGGAGCAGGGAGTTTAATCCCTTAGACGGCATTGAAAGCTATATTAACACGACTCTCTGAAATATGTATTCTGGCAGCTGCAGAGTCGGAATATCTGTTATCTTCTGTTAAGAGTAGCTAGAAGGGCTAAATAGACCCATCTTCAAAGTTACTACAGTTAGAAGACTTTGGAGTCTTATGGTTGGTATTTAAGTGTTAACATACACTTTCGCAGTGGTGACTGTGCTTGCCTGTTCTGTGGCAGTAGAAACAAGGTCAGACAGCAGAGAAGAAACTTAACTCTGTTGGCTTGATCAGTCTTTTCTCTTAGACTTTATATTCTCTTGAAATTTCTCCTTGTTTTGATCCACCGCTGAAACTTCTCTTCTGCTTCTGCTGCTGTAGTAAATTCACTTTAATTTAATACAGAATTTAATGAAGTTCTGTAATTTCTGGATTTGGGTGAGAAAAGGTAAACATTTCAGTTACTAGCTCTCCTGAATAGGAATATTCAGCACCACCTCACCCCTTAAGAAAAAACAAGTGAGTGTGGTTACACAAGCTGTTAGAGGAATAAACTACAGAAGTCAGTGTCGTGCGTTCTCAGCTCCTTGTGCTGGTCGAAATACACACAACTTCATTCTCAGTGTTTGGATTACTGAAGCAATGCAACAAGCTTTAAACTTGCAATTGTTATAGCCATTTTCAAGAAGGAGGGCAAAAAAGAAAGTTATGACAATTGTGACATGTTTGTACTTTTAGCAGCAGTAACTTGACTAAAAATCTTCTGTATGATATATGTGGCAAATGCCCCTGGCTCCCTGTGTCATATCACTTCAGCTCACCTCTGCTTTCAGCTGTGGCTGCAGAGGGCACTTCCGTGCGGCTTCGTACTCACCTTGTGTTGACCGTGTCATGCTTCACGTGTGCTCTAGGTAATTCTTCCCCCAAAGCTTTCTCTGGTGTCACAGGAGCTTGCCCCATCCCCGTGCAAGCACAGCCCCAAAGTGTGGGGTTGTTACTGCTCCCAAGGTCTACCTTCAATCAGTGGAGGACAGAATGCAGTGGATAAATACTCCAGCCTCTGTCTGTTGAGTGGAGAGTTCTGGGGTGCAATTGTATGCTTCACAGGTGATGAAATTCTCATTGCCCATAGTGGGATGCTGGAAAACGTCTCATTTTGAGTTGTTCTTTCCTCTCTTACTCTCCTGATTTCCTCATCCTTGCTTCCTGGAATCACCCCCCAAGAAATTCTTTGTTCCTAAACACTCTGGTTTTGAGAGCACCTAAAGAAAATGTCATTAAGTGTTTGCTCTGTAACTTTAATGAAACATTAAATAAAATTTAGGTGCTACATTGCTGGACTCATCTACATAGGGGTTGTGGAAGAATAGTTAATACCTCGAGAGTTCTCAACATGTTTTACTGACCATCAGGAACATTATCACTTATAGGGCATACCTTGTATGCAATTCTTTTAGTTCATCAGCATCCCAGGGTCATAATCATGTGGGTAACAATAGTAGGGATGAGGAAAATAGCTGCTATTTGTTACATGGCTAGGTAGGACTCTTTTTAGAGATTACGTTGTATCTACTGAATAACTTTTTTTTTTCCTAAGGAAAGGTACAGGCAGGCAAGAAGAGAGAGGAGGAATAAACGTTTTATTTATTTTATTTAGATTTTCATCTTGGTTGTCCCACCTGGTCCTTGGACGTGCAATCTCGTCCTTGGGATACATGTGAACTACTCTTGGCTGGAGGTAGGGGGCTCACATGCTACTCCACCAGGGCACACTTCCACTGAACACCTCTTAAACATGGACTTTAGAATTCCCATTTTACAAAGTCTGAGGTTAAGACATCTGTGTAACTTGCCCAAAGCCACAATGGCTAGTAAATGGCAGATTCCAGTACTAGTGATTCTACTTCAAAATCTGTGCTTGTTTGTAGCATTTCCTTGGTAGTAATTTTAAACGGATTATGTTTATTCATGTGTTAAATATATAGAAAAACCTTTATGTTAACATTTTTATTCCTCTACTACCTGGAACTCACAGACCACCAGTCCTCCCCTGCACTGACCTGGAACCAGCACCTGCCAGGCTTCGACGAACACTAGGCCTCAGGATCCACCTCCCCACAGATAGCCAGTCCCGTCCTGCAGCAGTCTGGAACCAGCACACACTAGGCCTCAGATCCTTTGGCTCCTGGCCTGTCCCGCCATGGCTGGAACCAGTGCTTACCAGGCTTCAGGTCCTGCGAGCCATCAACTCCCACCCTCCACAGCCATGCCAGGCACAAGAACCTGCTAGAGGCCTCAGAACCTGTGGACACTGCCAGTGCCTCAACCCACACTCAGACCCAAAGATCCTAAAATACATAACTGTACTACCAGAGAGCTGTACTCCCAGACTGCACATGGGATGCCCATGAAGCCCCTTCTGCTCACAGGCTGCAAAACCTGCAAGCGCCACCTGAAACAGTACCAGGACCTGGAGAGCAGACTCAATCCCATACCTATTAAAATTAAGGGGCTGGCACCTGCCACATCATCATACAGTAGGAAGAAATCTAAAGTAAAAGGAAAACCACAGGACTAAACACAAGACAGAAAAGAAAGCCATGCCAAAATCTAAGTCACCCCAAAACCACAAAAGACCCCAAAAGAGGAGGATATCAGGAACTCACCAGAGAAGGACTCCATTGATATGAATTGGGACATGCTAACTGATAATGAGTTCAAAATAATAATAAAAAAAGAAGCTGACTGAGATCCAGGAGGCACACAGTTTTCCAAAGGCAATTGGAAAACGTCAGATAAGTGACAGATCAAAGAGAATACATAACCAAGGAGATGGAAGACATGAAGAAAGTCTTATCAAAAATGCTAGAGATGAAAGATATAGTCGAAGAATGAAAGATAAATGAGTAATTAATATAAGAAATTGAAGACAAGATAACAGAGGTAACTCTTACAGAGAGGATAGGGAAATAGATTGAGGAAAAATGAAACCCTACAGGAAATGTCAGACTATGAGAGCACTATGAGAGCAATGAACATAAAGGTAATAGGGTTCTGGAAGGAGAGGTGATAGAGAGAGGAGAAGAAAACCTATTTAAAGAAGTAATGGCAAAACCTACAACATCTGTTAGAAAAAGTAACATGGATATTCAGGAAGCAGAGAAAACACCAGAATTTCTAAATATAAATAGATCTATATCCAGACACATCATAGTATAGCTAGCAAAAGTTAAGGACAAGTAAGACTACTCAAGGCTGCTAGAGAAAAGTATAACCTACAAAGGCATGCCTATGGGCTGTTATCAGATTTCTCAACAGAAATCCTACAGACCAGGATAGAGTATAATGGCATATTCAGAATACAAAAAGAAAAAACAAAACAAAACAAAAAACTACTAGCCAAGAATACTGTACCCTGCAAAATTTTCATTCAAATATAATGGAGAAATACAAATCTTCAGTGACAAACAAAAGTTAATGGATTTTTTCTATCAGCAAGCCTGCCATCCAAGAAATCTTGAAAGGGGCCTACAATAGGAAAAGCAAAAACAAAGATTCCCCAAATCTCATGACTATTGATAAACAGGAAAACAAAAGCAGAATCAAAGAGGAGACTAACAGGAAGGAATAATGAAAGAAAACCCACTAAATGGGCACGCCCTGGTGGAATAGTAGTTAGGTCAATTGCCTCCAAAGGAAATAAACCACATACATCTGCGTTTGAGTCCCAGGTGCTGGGGAAGAAACCAGTGAGCAACTAAATAAAAATAAAGTGCTCTTCCTCCTCTCTTTTTGTCTGCCTGCACCTTTCCTTAAAAAAAAAAAGTTAAAAGGGGAAAGAAAAACATGTAAACTTTAGAAATATATTAATATGTTATGGCATCAGCTCATAAAAGACTATTATAGAGCAGTACAGTTAGAAACAATTCACGGGACAGGGATAAAACCCATTTCTAAAGTGATACATAGTCAGGAAGTAGAAAAAACAGAAAGAATAGACATTTAAAATCATCCAAAATTAAAACCAAACTTAAGCAAATAGGAAATGAGGCCACAGGGACAGAAAACCAACAGTAGACAAAGTTTCAAATGACAGATTAAAACCCCATTATTTCAGTCATCACCCTAAATGTGAATGGACTGAGTTCACCCGTCAAGATGTGTAGAGTGGCTGGATGGATCAAAAAACAGGATCCATCACTATTACGCCTACAAAACACTGATACAAAGTTAAACATAGGTTAAAAGTCAAGGGATTTGGAAAAATAAAGCAACAGCAATGATAGAAAATCAGGAACTGCAATATTAATATCAGACAAGACAAACTTTCAACTAAAAATGGTATTATAAGTCAAGGATGGGCACTACATTATGGTCCAGGAGATAATCATCAAGAATAAATAACTATCATCAACTTTTATATAACCAGTGCAGGACCGTCGAAATATATAAAACAGATACTGACAGAGCAAAATGCAAGTGACACAATAAGAGTAGGGAACTTCAACACTCTACTTACATCAATAGATCATCCAGGCAGAAAATCAACAAAGAAATTAGGGCCCTAATTGAAACAGTAGATCACAGGGACCAAACAGACACATCAAGATGTTCTACCCCCATAGCACAGATGTAACTGAAGTCTCAGTTCATCTTTCAGAGAGCTCCTCAGCCAGGTGGAGTTATCTTAAACTGAGGCAAGGGCTGGACTATACCTATGTTCTAATTCCTTAGATTCTTCATGTGTGTATTTAGAATCAGTCTGTAGACTTCAGCAAGCATACTATTGGAATTTTGATTTGAATTGTATTGAATCTATACATCTATTTGTTAGGAATTAACACATTAAGAATTTGAAAACTTCCCATTCATTAAATATGTTTATATGTATCTATTTAAGTCTTCTTTGATTTCTTTCATTATTATTTTGTAGTTTTCAGCATATGGATATATACTGTGTTAACTTTACACCCAAGTATTTAGTGTTTTTGATGATATTGTAAATGATATTTAAAAGAAATTCGATTCCCAATAGCTCATTGCTGGTATATACTGTTCTATGATTTAGCTAAACTTACTATTAATCCTACTACCTGTTTTGAAGGTTCGTTAGATTTTTTTCCTTAAATAAACAATCATATTATCTACAGAGAGAAAGATATTATGTAGCTTCATTTCTTCCTTTCTAATTAGTATTACTTCTTTTTCTTGCTTTCTCTCACTAGCTACCGCCTTCATTTCAATGTTAAGTAAAAGTGGTGAGAGCAGATATCTCTGCCTTATTTCTGATCTTGTGAGAAAGTATTGTGATGTCAGCTACACATTTTTTTTTTGTAGATGGCCTTTATTAAAGTGGGGACTTTCTCTTCTGTTTCTAAGTTTTATGATGAGTGATTATTGAATTTTATCAAATTTTTTTCAACCTATTGAGATGATTATAACAGTTTCTTTAGTCTTTGGATATAGTGAGTTACATTATTTGATTTTTCAAATGTCAAACTGACCTTTCAGTCCTGGAATAAACTCTATTTGGTCATCTGGTATTATTTAAAAAAATATACTGCTGGATTTGATTCACTAATATTTTATGAGAATTTAAAAAAATCTATGCCCTTGAAAGATAATAGTTTGCTTTGATGATTGGTTTGGTTATCAGGATAATTCACTATTTTATAAAATCCATCAGGAAGTGTGCTTTCCTCCTTTATTTTTCGGGAAGAGTTTGTGAAGAATTGATTGGCTCTCATTCACATTCTGATCTAACACATCTGTGAACCAGCCTAGCAGTTTATTCTTCTATAAACTAGTCATAAGCAACCCTTCTCCCCTCATAAAGCCATAGTTGGGAGCTGAGTTAGGGATGTCATTGCAATAATGGTAGACCACATGGTGTGTGTGGTTTACCTATATGAAGTTTTCTTGTTCTTTCTGGCCCTACTCATATTCAGTCTTAAATGGGTGACTTCTGTCCTACCTTGGATCGTTGCTGTGCCTTCTTACCCTAACGACTGTGGATCTGACATAACCCAGTTTATGGTGCAAAACTTTGCTGCATGATCATTTGATGTTCCTATCAGGGTCCTTATAGAATGATAGATTTTTTTTTTTAAGTTTTTTGCTGTTATATATTTGTGTTCTAGATTTCTGGCGGTCCAGACCCTCTGTGAGAGAGCTGTCCTGTTCCATTTTAAGATGTTTAGCTACATCCTTAGCTTCTACCCTTCTCTCTCCTAGTCTCTCTCCTTCCTCCATCCAGTAGTGACAAACAAAAGTATCTTCAGACATAACCAAATGTTCTCTCTGGAGAAAGCTTTTCCCTGATTGAGAACTACTGGTCTAAACATCCAGGCCTCTTTGGGCCATATTATTACATGAGGAGGGAGAGTTAATCTAGCTCTACAACAAGACTGTAAATGTATATTGTTGTCAGTTCCATGTGAATGTGAACATCTTTTGATCTTCCTTTTACAGAAATGGTAAAAAGTACATACCCCAGATCAATGGTCTCCTCCCAAGGTCCTGAAGCTATGTTTATTTGCATTAGTAAAGATATCACATCTGGCACAGCAGCTGCAGTTGTGGCTACTGTTTTGGTTATGTTTGCAATACTTTATTCTCATCCATCTGGATCCATTTGGTTTTTTGTAGGAACCAAATAGATTAATGAATGGAGATGCAAAAAGGGCCACTGCCCTAGCTTGTTTTAAAATCTTTTGTGTGGTATTAACCATGACATTCTTCCCAGGATTTAATGTTGTTTTTGACTTATCCCCTTGGTTGGGAGTAGGATGCAGTTTTTGATACTTTGCATGTCTTTATTCTTTATAATAGCTCTTATTCTATAGTTCCAGGGACCAATGTGAGGCTTCTGCCAACTACAAAGTGTGTCAAGTACTATTAAATATTTGGAGACCTGGAAACGATCATTGCTGTGTTGAAGTACCTGGTGAATTGAATGGATCTAACATGAGTCAGAGCTTGACTACAATTCCATTTAGTTACTGCCGCCTTATGTTCCCTCTCTTAAGAGGTGCTTTGGGTCCTCAAATATCAGTGATTTCAGAACTTGGTTCAGTATACTCAAAAGTTCTCAGTATCCCTTTTTTTTTTTCAATGCATGGTTGTCCAAGTCAATGTCCATAGAGTATTTTGGGAAGGTTTGGGAGAATTAGTACTATAATATATTTGCTCCATTGTTACAGGGTTCATCCTTAGAACGACCTGGCCTCTCCTTCAGCCAATAGTATCTGTACTTAAGACCTGGCTCAGTTCTAGGTAAGACATTTATTAAAGGGCTTCTCTTATTTTGCTGATCATCTATCCTTGATTAAAAAAATTACATAGCTTAAACAAAACCATTGTTGACTGCCTACCTTTTTATCCCTTGTAAACACTGTTCTAATAACCATCTTCTGACTTGCCATTCATCACAATAATGAACTCACTTTGTGTTTGATGGTTAAGTTCTATCACTTGACCTCTTTTATTTCAGAATTCTGAAATCTCTCTCCTATAACAGTATCTCCAGCTAGCAACCTTACAGTGTACACCACCGAGCTTCTCAATGATGCTGTTGTCTTTCCCTAGCACACCTTCTTTAAATAACTTTGGAAAATGGAGTATACTGTGGTCTCTTTCCTAATATAGTTGGCTAGTGGGTTTCCTGGACTTAAGTAGTATATTTATTTTAGCACACATCTTTCTATGATCTTTTAGATTGCCTTTCCCAACATTGCAGCAATTCTGTAATTTCTAGTTTACTTAGTGTGGCTCATTCTGGGAGCTATTCTAGTAGTATATTAGCATTGTTTACTGGTGTCCTTATCATGGGGTTCAGTACCCCTAGTACTTGGGAGATGGATAAATCAGCTCTGAAGAGGGGATTGGGGCAGAGCACCACAGTATCTGCTCACTAACTCACACTCTGCCTGCTGTCATCTCATGTATCAGTTTTACAATGACTTTTATCAAGAGCAATACAGTCTGACCTGGTAGTTTGATCTCTAGATGACTTAAGCAATCAGTAATCAGAATTTAAAGAATATAAGCTAATGGTATCAAAGAAACAGAGAATATATTTATTGTAGGAAAATGTAAATGATATAGCAGATTATGGAGAATGGTACTATAATCAGCAGATTGAACAGTTAAGAGGAATGCCTATAACTAATACAGAAAAGTTACCTCCTTTATTTGAATAGTTATAATAAAAACCTGGCAACTATGTATACATGGACATTGTGGTGAGGTCTGTTTATTATAATTGATCTTTTCGATCAGTTAGAGAAATTACAGTCACCACTGCTAAAACTCTCCTTTACTGTACAATGCAATAATAATAACAACTATTTGCTGA
This sequence comes from Solenodon paradoxus, assembly GCA_004363575.1. Taxonomy (NCBI): domain Eukaryota; kingdom Metazoa; phylum Chordata; class Mammalia; order Eulipotyphla; family Solenodontidae; genus Solenodon; species Solenodon paradoxus. Next base: position 681,465 of record RJWH01000461.1, read on the forward strand.
GTGTTTATGGTTCTAAGACCTTTATAAAACACTAGTTCCCAATGTATGCAAGTGAAGGAGTGACCAAAGGAAAATGTGACACTTCCCCAAACAGTTACCTTTATGGTTATATACTTACTTCAATCAAGTCTATCACCATCAGACAATTTTTCACTCCTGTTTGGGAATTGCTGTCAGAAAGTGCAGAATATTACTGTGAAATCTTCACATGTGGTAGGTACACTGTCATTCTCTGCAAGACGATTTGTTTTTTTTTAAACAGTGAAGAATCATTCAGGGCCAAATTTGGTGAATAATTTGGAAACATATACGAAGTAGGTAACATAGTATTTTAATTCTTTAAAATAAAACTGCCTTCTTGACATTTAAGTAGTAGTGGTATCCATTTTCTAATGTTTGAAAATCAACTCAAGTATTTATCAAAAAGTAGTTCCAGGGGCATGCTCTTCTAGCTCAGGGGGCTGAGATGCTGGCATATGGACCATATACTGTCCAAGGACCTGGGTTACAGACCTGAGGCCAGGCTTATAACCAAGAATGAGCAACTAACTAAATGAAGATGTTTCTTTCTTCTTTTCATTCTTTCCTTCCTGAAATGTTTCATCCTCCTGTCTTCTTTCCTTCCTTTAAAAAAATAAAAGAAAGTAGCTCCAGACTGTGTTCTGAGTAAGGACAGCATTAGTGGACTGAAGGTGACTTGCTAAGGTGAGCACATGAAAAGTAGCACTTACTTGGATTAAATTTTATTAATTATTTTTACTTTGTGTACAAGCAAAAAAATAAGGGAAAATAAAATAGAAAGGTGTGTTTTCTTAAATTAAGAAATTACATTTATCCATTTTCTACTCATAAGTCATATTTACTTTTCTTAGTCTATTTTATAATATAAGATTTTGATAGACTTGCTTTCATGTATCTTTGGAATCTTGAATTATGTTACCAAAGCTTACCAATTGGGAGCTGTATTCTTAGTTTCATTTTAAAGGCAGTTTCTCTTTTCGAGATATTGAGAAATAAACTTCATATTAGACTCTTAATAATATTAAATTATATATTCAAAGTTTTATGTTAAAATGTATCTTAGAGTGGAGTATCACATTTTGATGGATTCTAGCATATCCCATAAGTATGTCTTTTCCCTGTTAATTTAACCTATCTCTTCTAATAGTGGATGGGTAAGTTTTATGGTAACATTTGGTAGAAAATGTGGTCAAAAAGATGTAGAAAAATGTATAGCATGCTTATACGTGAACATGGAAATTTAGAGAATTTTTCAAAGAGGTAAAGAAAAAGACAGGAAAAGGCACCATATCCATATTCTTAAAAAACAAATTTTCTCTCACGGATGTGTCTATCACAGTTAGTGCATGTAAGATGCTGTATGTTAACTTACACTGAGAATTTACAGCAATTTTCCTAGGTGTGAAGGTGTGCAGGTAACTTCAAACTTGATTGTGTCAAATGTCATGCTTAATTAAAAGGTGTTCTTTGCAAATTCAGATCTAAATTTAGACATAAGAATTTATGCTCCTTCCCTCATCGTTTCTTGGAAAACTGTACACTGTGATGTGGGGCTTCCTGAACAACATGAACAGAAAAGGCATGGTTTTTTTTATTTGAAGATGAGAAGACTGTCACCTTCTATAGCAGTTTTTGCAAAAAGATTGCTATCACAAATAATAGTCCCAAATTTGATTTGCGTATTTCTACCTTGGCTGAAATTCTCATTGTAAATTGTGATTTTTTTAACCCTTCAATTTCCCTGCTAATAATTTGTTCGGTTTCAATGCTAAAACAGATTCTATAGCCATGGTCCCTGACAGGCTTAGAATTGATGTGGCATTATTTTAAAAATTTTTACTACTTTTAATCATAGGCACAGTTAGTTGCATAAAACAGCATAACAAATTAGTTTCAAAGTAGATCAGATTATTATTTTGCTGTTAGTTTCACTACATATTTCATTGTGATGATCATAGTTTAGTAGCAGTAAACTCAGTTATTTAGCATGTGAAGAAAAAATTTTTGTCTGAAAGATTGTCAAAAAAGAGTCATCATAATTGATGATATATTCTCATGCTTCTGAAATTTTATTGTTAGATGCTACAAAAACAATCATAACACATGAATAGACATCAGCATTCAGGTTTTCTGCACATTTTCTGGGTAAATTTAAAGTTTCAGTGTTGGAAAAGAAAATTATGAAAGTGAATTAAACTCCCTGAAAATAATTGCAATAAAGAAATGCATTTTAAATCTAGCTATTTTTTTTCTCAGACCAAAAAAGAGAGGGATGGGGCTCTTCTTCTCTAAACAAGCAATTTCTTGTAAAATTCACTTAGTTGCCTCTATTTGGAATCATAGAACAAGACTTCCTCATTCACTGGACTTTGGAAATAAATCAAGGACCATTGTACATGCTGCTTACTAAATAATGTCTGCTATATCACACACCCAGCAAAGATGCCTTCTTTTGTAGCTGCCTGGATGTCTAACTTGCTCCGTATACTAATGTGGCTTTGTAATGATTGTGGGAGATGTTGATATTTGGGAATGCTGCCGATAGGCTTTCTAGTTTCAGAAATTGCACCAAAGACTTGGGGTTTTAGCGGAATTGATAAGAGGGAAGAAAGCCAACATAAGAGCCCTTGCTTTGATGCATGTTATAATAGCCAGCAAAAACCCACCATGGGCAGCCTTGAGAGCAGACCACTACTCTGAGGAGTACTTAGTTCTTTGCGGCTGATTATGGCTTATTGAGGCAGAAAACTTGTTCGAGTTCAAACTCTTTGAATTCCTTGTTCACTCAATAGTGTGTCAAAAAAGAGCATTCAATGTTTCATGTCACAAAATCACCGCCGGCCTAAATTGTTCCTATTTCTTTTTTGCATATGGTGTGCAAGAAAGTTTTCAACCCTCTTCCGTAGCACCATCATGCTTTGATATGGGTAACATTGCCCTAACAGCCTGCATTAAGGAACTTATATTTTATTCTTCTTTTCAGTGTACATAAAAATCCCAGCTTAGTCCTTTTTTGTCTTTTAGATCCTTTGAACTCTTTCAGGCTATGTTTCAAGACTTTCTGGGCTTTGACGGGGCTGGGCATTCACTGTAAAAGCAGTCAATGCCTCAGTGAGACCACAAGCAAAACTGTGAGTGTCTTAAGCAGGGACCACACAACTCTTGTGAGTATTTGCATATTTTAGCAACTCTGTTGAGTGTGAATCTCAAAGCAAAGAAAGCAGCTCATTAATTTCCTTCATTAAATATCTTAGGCCATCTACTTTGGTCAACAGAACACTACCTGTATTGGATCCTTGGCAACTGGTATGAATATGTGTGAGCATGTATGGGATATGGGTGTACAGATGTGAGAGCATGCTTGTGTGTTAGAGTCTTGTTGCGGCATTATCATTAGAGAATATGTTTACACTGCTGTGTGAGATTCTAGAATAAAGTGCTGATTCAGACACAAAAGTATATACCCTGAAGTAGCCAACTGTGGGCTCAAAGAGAGCAAGGCCAAAGCTGGACTGCTCAGTTCATTTTCCAGTTCACTAGTTGTAGTAATCCAGCTTCGCCAGCTGCTAACAAGATTGGGTCTGAAGTTTACCTCCACAATGAGATAATCAGATTACCAGTCACAAAGATCAAATAATGACCCAGCTTTCGAGCAAGTTCAGCAGGCCCTTGATAACACTGTGTGGTCCTTGAGGCTTGATTAAAAAATTAAATGGCTAAACTTTGCCTCAATATTTTGCATTGGGATTTTGAGTGACTTGATGATTCTTTTCGTGGTGCACTTTCCTATTCTTCTGTCAGCTTGAAATTAAGATGTAGGAGAAAAGGAGGATACTCCTGCTGTGCAGTTGTTCTTGAGCGGGACTTTAAATGAAGCATGTAGAATTTTTAATTTGGTGGCATAGGGAAGACAAGGCAAACTTGAAATCATTCGTGAGTAGGGACTTGGACTGTAACAAAAACAACAACCTTTGCCTCAGCTCAATCTGATCTCCCAGCACTGTGCCTCTGGACCAGAATGAATTTGGTCTTTCTCTCTCAGGCCAAAAATGTTTGAAAGTTTTGGTTTTGGCTACTATATGATAGCTGTTTTCAGTAGTAAAGGGATTATTCTGAGAGGCATACAAATGTGATTGTCTCACAGCAGATGGTGCGCACTGCTTCACCTTTGAGAAAAGTTAATTAAGCCAAGCATATTGTGCCCATAGAGAGGAAAATGTAGATGAATATTGAGCAATCAAACTCAGTGTCTCCTTTTTTCATGCCTTTGCAATGGGACACAGAATCCCATTGAAAAAGAATTATGTACAGAATCAAATTAATTCACATCCAACTTTACTCTCTTCCCACGTTTTAACAGGGGTGCACACCAGGCCCTTCAGAAGTTTTGTCCACAATCAATGGGCCACACTGCGGTGTCCACTAAATTAAATGAACCAGTGCAGAAGAATCTCTTGTGAGATATTAAAAGGGTGAAAGGCTGTTTAATTCAAATCCTTCCGTAGAGTCTTTTCACAGCCCCCTTTCCATAGTACAGTATAAATTATTAACTAACTCCTTTCATCTCAGATCAATTTACAAAACAGAAACAATTACCCCTTGTTAATGAGAGTGAACACTTCTAATAATTATGAAAGTTGTGTTTGATTCTGTTTCCTCACAGGTCCTTGTTTACAATCTAATTTGAAGTTGTGTGCAAAGTGAAATAAAACAGAAATTCTCGATTTGAGAAATGGCTGATCATGAAACAAATGGGCTTTGCATGCTAATGAGTGTTGTTTGAGGAAGGTATTCAAATATGATTCACTGATACCTGCTTCTATTCATTTATTCCTACTCTCTGATGATTCTCGCAAATATCTAGGTTTTTGAGGGTCTGCTTTTCAGTTTGGGGAATAGGGAAACTGTTCACACAGACATCTCTACAAATGGCAGGTAATTGTTGATGGACCAGTTTGCCTTGAGAAGAAGGAGAAAGGGTTTTACTTCAACCTCTTGCCATGCTGAGTGGTTTGAGACTCTATGCAGGCTCCATGAGCTTAACTTTATCTTTCCCTTCAGAATCAGTGACGAATCCAAAAGGATAAAGGTAGACTTTAGACACCAAAGGAGCACTGAAACACAAATAAAAGGCAAATTTTCATCTCAATTGGATAAAAAGGAGCCAGAGGAAATGACTCAGATCATTGAAAGAAAAGACCAAATCTGAGGTAGGCCTGCCAGCTGGGGTTCTGCACCTGTCCAGCCCTCCTTCCCATGACTGGTCAACAACCCCCAGGCTTAGCTATTATTTTGAGTTTTCAGAGAGTTGAACAGTGATTGTAGAGTTGGAAGTGGAGAGGGGGCCAGAGAAGTGCATGGGAAGAGAAGTGCATGATAACATAGACTGTTAGTGGCCAGAGTGGTTACTAGGAAGTCTTCCTTAACTGGAAAAAAAATCCAAAATAGGAGGAATTTTAACATCAATCACAGAGAAGTAACTGTATAAAAGAGGTCAGATAAATTGTGGGGTAAGATAGGAAGAAGAAACAGAAAATTATTAAAGGACCTAGAAATGACTAACATAATAGGTGGAAGTTGCCATCTCTCTGCTCTGAGAGGATTTTGTTTAGGAAGTATTATTGGAGGAATAGAGTCCTTAGCAGCTTGTTTTATGGAGGATTGAGTTCACTAAACCTCCTGTAAAGAAGCAACAGGGGCTTCTGGTTCAAGATGGTGATGTAGGAAGACCCTTGTCTTACCTAACTCTCTAGGAAACAACTTGAATCAACAGATTTATATGAAACTTCCTCTGAACAGAACCTACAGACTTTGCACATCTAAACAGATGAGAAAAAGCCTTTATTGAAGAAGAGGGAGCTTGGGGAAAGAAATGCAGGCTAGTGATCTGAACCTGGCAAAACCCAGAGAGGTAGAGCAGAGACTGTGGGGACCATGCAGACCCCATTGCCTGACTCCCAGACAAAGGACCGGTGACCGAGCATGACCCCCACCCTGACTGGCAGAGAGGTAACCACAACTGGTGGGAGTCCGTAGGCATGGCAGAGACCACAGGCACGTGTGCACTTCTCCAAGCCTCAGGGAATGGTCGTCTCCCCAAGCTGGAGCTTGGGGAGCTCACAGTTAACCCAGACAACAGACACCATAGGAAACTGTGTACCACTCTCCTATGCCTGAGGGAGATTAACTTCAGCATGAGTGCACTCCACAGCTAGCTCAGTCACTTTCCCCATTTGTGGGGAAAGCCCACTCCCTGAGCTCTGGTGCTATGCACTCCACAGCCAGCACAGAGACCACAGGCTTGTGTGCACCATTACCCCCGCCAGCCCCACGCCCCCAGGGGTAGAAAGTGTGCTCCCTAAGCCCAGATGTGCTCATATTCCTTTTTTGCACTTCTTAGCTGGCCTGGACACCACAGATAGGAGACCACAGTTGTGTGTGTATCTCTCTTTCTGCCAGCTGAGAAAATGAGCTCTCCATGCCCCTCAGCGTGCACACAAAAAACTTTCCCAGGAACCAGAGGCACATACACTGTCCTCTCCTCACCTGAGAGACAGAAAGTACTCTCTCCAACCCCAGCCCAAAGTAGGAAGAAACCTGAAGTAAAAGAAAAGGAAAGCCACAAAATCACCAAAGAAAACACAAATGGCTCCAAAAGAGGAAGAATTCAAGAGCTCACCAGAAATGACGGACAGGGGCAACCTAACAGATAGAATTTATACATATAAATATATATGCTGAATGAGATGCAGAAGGCACACACAACTACCCAAAAGCAAGTGAAAGACCTCAGGAAAGAAGTGACAGATCATAGTAAACACATCACCAAAGAGATTGAGGACATAAAGGCCTAGCAGAAATTAAAGGTAATCAAGGAAAGTTCCATAAACAGACTCAATCATGCAGAGGAACAAATATCAGAAATTGAAGACAAGAAAACAGAGGTGACCCTCACAGGAGAGAGAAAGAAGATTCAGGAAAAATAAAGTTTATGAGAAATACCATACACAATAGGAAGAACAAACATAAGGGTAATAGGTATCTCATAAGGAGAGGAGAGGGAGAAAGGAGCAGAAAACCCATTTAAAGAGGTAATAGCAGAGAATTTCCTACATCTGTCACATAGAGTAACCCCAGAGTTTCAAGAAGCACAGCGAACACTGAAATTCATAAATGTAAACAGATCTACACTAAGACAAATCATAGCAAAATTAACAAAAGTGAATGATAAAGAAATACTAAAAGCTGCCAAGGAAAAGAAAAACAAAATCTACAAAGACACACCCATCAGGATATCATCAGACTTCTCAACAGAAACCCTGCAGGCCAGGAGAGAGTGAACGACATCTTCAAAATACTGAAAGACAAAGACTACCAACCAGGAATACTCTACTCTGCAAAATTGTCATTTAAATATGATGAAGAAATAAAAGCCTTCAGTAACAGAAAGGGTTATTGGATTTTCCCATCACCATGCCTGCCATTCAAGAAATCCTGAAAGGGATACTACAACAGGGAAAACAAAAGCAAAGATTCATCAGACTTCAAGAATGGTGATAAATAGAAAAGCAAAAGCATAAACAAGGATGAGACCCAAGGAATGAACAACAACAAAAAAACACTAAAAAGGGGGGAAGAAAAACGGATATCCTATACAAATATATAAATATGAGATGACATGGGCCCTTAAAAGAAAATCCTAAGACAGGACAGTTAGAGTTAACCCATAGGACAGCCACAAAACTCAATATTATGTATACAAGAAACACATATAAGATCCAATGATAAACATAGGTTGAAAGTCAAGGGATACAGAAAAATATATCAGAGCAACAATGATGAAATCAGAGACTGCAATAGTAATATTAGATAAGACAAACTTTCAACTGAAAGTGGTATCATGAGGCAAGGATGGACAATGCATTATGGTCAAGGGGGTTATCCATCAGGAAGAAATAACTCATTAACATATATGCACCCAATATAAGACCATCTAAATGTATAAGACAGATACTGACAGAACTAAAGGCAGACATTGACAGTAATACAATAATAGTGGGGGCCTCCACTTACATCAGTAGATAAATCATTCAGGCAGAAAATCAACAAAGAAACAAGGGCCCTAATTGAAGCAATAGGTCATGTGGACTAAAGACATATATAATGTGTTCTACCCCAACATGGAAGAATATATATTCTTCTCAAATTCTCAAGGAACATTCTCAAGGATAGATCATATCTTGGGACACAAAATAAGTCTTAGCAAATTCAAACAAAATTCAAATTTTAGGAAGCATGTTCTCTGACTACATGGGGGTAAAACTAATTAACCAAAATAACAAAACTAGAAGAACCACAAAGATGTGGAGATTTAACAACATACTTCTGAACAACTCCTGGATCATTGATGTAATTAAAGATGAAGTTAAGTATTATCTGGAAACAAATGAAAATTTGGAGATGAACTACCAGAAAATATGGGATGTTGCAAAAGCAGTTCTGAGAAGAAAGCTTATATATATACAAGTGCATGTCAAAAACCAAGAGAGAGCCCAGACTGACTGTTTAACCATATACCTGAGGGAAATAGAAAGGGAAGAACAATCAAAACAAACAAAAAGGAAATAATAAAAAACAAGAAGAAATAAGTGAAATTTAAACAAAAAGATCATCCAAAAGATCAATGAATCTAAAAGCTGTTTCTTTGAAAAAAATGACCAATTGTAATACCGGTGGGAAGGCTCATTAAGAAAAAGAGCAGGAAAACCCTAGTAAAAATCAGAAATGAAAGAGATTAGATCACAATTGAGATCAAGAAATGTAAAGAATAATGAGACACTACTATGAACAGTTACATACCAAAAATTTGTGTATCAAGAGGAAATGAGCAGGTTTATAGAATCTTACACCTCCCCAAAACTCCAGCAAGAAGACATAGACAACTTCAACAGACCAATCATAAGAGCAGAAATTGAAGCAGTAATAATAATAATAGAACTGGGTGGATTCATTGGGGACAAACCCACAGCCAACATCATAATCATTGGAGAAAAACTGAGACCCTTTCCCTAAGGTCTGGAAGAAGACAAGTTTGCCCACTAACACCACTGCTATTCAACATAATTTTGGAAGTCTTGACCAGAGCAATAAGGCATGAAAAGGATGTTAAAGAAATCCAAATAGGAAAAAAGAATATAATTATTTGCAGATGACATGATAACATACCTGGAAAACTATAATCACACATACGCATACTCACACATACACACATACCCCTGCTAGAAACAATAAATGAATATAGTGGCAGGACATAACCCACAAAAATCAGTAGCATTCCTATATGCAAAAAATGAAGCAGCAGAGACAGAAATTAAGAAAGAGATCCCATTCACAGTAGCATCAAGGATGATCAAATGCCTGGGAATTAACAAAGGAGGTGAAAGACCCCTACAGTGAAAACTATAGGAGACACAAAAAAGATGGAAAAACATCCCATGTTAATGGATAGGAAGAATCAACTTAGTAAAAATGGCCATTCTACCCAAGTCAATATGTAGTTTCAGCACAATTCCCATCAAAACACCGCGGACGTTTTTCAAGAAAGTGAGCAAATGACACTGAAGTTTGTATGGAACCACTAAAAGCCTGTGATAATCAAAGCTATTTTAAGAGAAAAATGGAATAATGGAGGCATCGCATTCCCAGACTTCAAACTACTACAGAGTGATCATCATCAGAACTGTATAGTACTGGAACAACAGCTGGCACAGTACTCAGTGGAATCAAATAGAGAGCCCAGAAATAAAACCAAACCTAAATGGACAGTTAGTCTATGACAAAGGTTCCAAGAGTTTACAATGGAGGAAGGAAAGTCTACTCAACAAATAGTGTTGGGAAAATTGGAAAGACAAATGAAAAAAAATGAAACTAGACTACTCATTATCTTCACATATTAAATCAATTCAAAATGGACCAAAGACCTGAGCTTAAGACCTGAAACCATAAAAATACCTAGAACAAAATGTGGGGAAAGCACTCCATGACCTCAACCTCAAAGAGGTCTTTGGGGAAGGAACAGTGACAGAAGAACTTGAAGCAAAACTAAGCAATTGGGACTACATCAAACTGAAAAGCTTTTGCACAGCAAAAGAAGCCACCACTAAATCAAAACAACCCACAGAAATGGAGAAGATAGTCACACAACATATATCAGATAAAAGGTTAATTTCTAAAATATGCAAAGACCTCATACATCTCAACAATAAAAAACAAATGACTCACTCAAAAAATGGGCAAAAGAGCTGAAGAAGACACACAGATGGCCTACAGATGCCTGAAAGAATGCTCTACATCACTCATCATCAGAAAAATGCAAAAACTGCAATGAGATACCATCTCACACCAGTGAGAATGACTTAACATTGAAAAGATTGGAAAGAGCAGCTGTTGGAGGGGGTGTGGAGAAAAGGGAGACCTACACTGTTGGTGGGAATGTAAATTGCTGCACCCTCTTTGGAAAACAGTATGGAGAGCCCTCAAACAAAGATGGATTCACCATTTGATCTAGCACTCCCACTCCTAGGCATATACCCAGAGGATGAAAAAATCTCTAATTGGAAAAAACCCAAAAAACCTGTCTGCACCCTTATGTTCATAGCAATACAATTCAACATAGTTAAGACATGGGAACAATATAAATGCCCAACAACAGATGACTGATTAAAGAAGCTATTGTACATGTTCTCAATCGAGTTCTTTGCTGCTATTAGAAAAATGAAATTGTGCTCTTTGATACAATCTGGATGGAACTAGAGGGGATCAGGTTGAGTGAAATAGTCAGAAAGAAAACGGGAAATACAGGATGGTTTCACTTATATGTGAAATATAATGAAATGAAACAAATGAAGATACAAATTCCATAAAAAATAACAGCACTCAGAACTGGTTTCTTGCAGGGAGCGAGGAGAGGAAAAGGTGATGGTAAGGGACACTGGAACTCTGGTGGTGGGTGTGGTGTGAAATATAGGCTGAGATGCAATTTCAGTATCCTAAATGTAATTTACCCTTGTGAACTAAAGCAATAATAAATATTATAAAAAAGCCACAGGATGTTATTATAGGTGTGCTATATCTTTTTCTCTATACTTAACAAAACATTTAAAAACTTTTCATTTTAGAAACATTTCACTTACAAAGATAGTATGGAAAGTTCCCATATACACCATGCTCAGTTTCCCTGATTATTAACATTGTATGTGATATGGCACACATGTCACACTAATGAGCCAATATTGACACATTTTTGTTGAATAAAGTCCATAACTTATTCAGATGTTCTTTGCCTTTCCATAATGTCTTCTTTTTTCTGTTCCAGAACCCCATCTGGGATATCACATTATATTTATTTGCTCTCTTGTCTGTGACAATCTTGATAGTTTTAAGGTATATTGGTAAGGTATTATTTTAGAATATCCTGCAATTTGGTGTTTTTCTTAAAATTTATCTGGGGTTATGGAATTTTAGGAGGAGCACCGCAGAGCTGAAGTCTGTCTTAACACATCTTGTCAAGGACACATGCTACCAGTACGACATCACTATTGACCTTGACCACTGCACTGACATGGTGTTTGTCTTGTCTTCCTACTAAAAATTTGCTCTTTTATTTCCATGCTATATGTTTTGCAAGGAAGTCACTATGGTTTTATTTTATACTTTGAGTTATAATCCAATATTACTTTATTAATTGTATTATTTAAATTATTCTAGATTTGGCCATTGGGAGCTATTTTTGGTTGACTTCTGTGTGCTTTTGACAAACCTCCATTGTTTTTTTGTGGATGCTTTCTTACTTTCCCATGTTTATCGTGTATACTGCCTGCCACAGCCCTACAGTCAGTCTAGAATCATTTTTTTCAATACTCTCTGGTTCCTTTTATTGGAAAGTGGTATTAGAAACCAAGATCTGGGTGCTAACTGTGCCATATTTTTTCAAATATTGCAAACCATTAAGGAGAAGAATTGTACTAAGACATCTGAAATCTAGTAACATTCATCCGTCCATCTAAATATTCATTACAAAGTATTTTTGAAAGCTTAAAATGTACCGGATGCCATGCGAGACACCGGGAATGCAAAATAAAGGGTAATCTTGGTCTCTCTGAAAGTTTATAGTTGACTAATAGTAGGAGCTTAGAAATCCACACAAATACCAAGTAAATCTTGTTTCAATTTTATTTGACAAAGATTTATCATATGTGTAGTATGTAGTTGTTACTGGGCTATTGCTGCCTTCACAGACCCTAAATATTAACAAGTGGGAGTGGGATAATCTGAGAACACAAGCAAACAAGCAGTAAATACACACTGTTTGTGTGTGCCCTGGTGGAGTAGAGGCTCAGCACAGCCCACATACATCCCAAGGTCCCAGGTTCAACCCCCAGGGCCAGGAGCAACAACCAACCTCTACTCTCCTTTAGTCCACACCTTTCCTTAAAACAAAACAAAACAAAACAAACAAAAAAACCCAAAAAAAACCTGTGAACTCAGTGTGAGGTTTATTCTTAAACTGAAGTTTAAGACTCAGATAATGTACCCTTTTGCAAGTAGCTTTCCAAAGACCACTATGCAAGAACAATACCCAAGTCTCCAAAGATCTGTATTATTTATTAATAAATTTAGCTTCAGTCTCTTAGTGCCTGCCTTCACTAATGGGTTCAGAATTCCTTCAGGGTTTTACTCATGTATGGAATGTTTGCCCCATCTCACCATTAGAGATTAGATTGTATAGTGTATTCCATAACTGCTCCCAGAAACTGCTACAAAAAGGGTGCCAATGTCCAACTTTGAAGGGCCTAACTTTTTCTCACTGTTGCCACCACCTGGACCTCGAGTACATTACTGTCACCTTTTATAAAGCAATTTGTTGGGGCTAAGTCCACTGACTTATTTACTCAAATTATGGAACTGCCCAATCAGTTAGGAGATTTTCCTGAATCAACAGCTCAGATATAAGTTTTCATATTGTAATAGGAAGATTAATCTATATGAAAACTCTCATTAACTTAATCTTGCTGCATAGGATTGATGTGGAGTCAGTTGTGGGGGTATGCAGTGGTATGACTTTGACCAAAGCTGTTGGATAGGAGGAGTGAGCTTTCATAGTGCCCTCTCAGTGATGTTCCCTGGTGTGTGACCTCAGACAACTTGTTTGATTTCCCAGACTCTCATTTTTCTCATTTGCAAGTTGTGGGAAGATGATACATTTGCTTATTGTCTTTTAGGACTGTTCTATCTAGTGAGTTAATGGATGGGAAATGATTTCCTTCCAAATGAAAAATGTGACAACAATGATAGTACTATTAATAATTATTTTTTTAGAAATAATATATTCAGTGAGTTTATAAGCACATAGATTTGGAGCCAGACAATCCTGGGCTTAATGCCTAATTCTGTGACCATGAGCAAATGACTTAACTTTTTAAACCTCAATTTTCTCATCTAGAAAATGGGTGATAGTACCAGTTTTAGAAAGGGGTCCAACCTGTATGATTGAATAATTGGTGTTATGGGCTGAATATGTGTTTTCCTTTCAAATTCATATGTTGAGACCCTAACCTCCAATAGGGTGGTGTTAGGTGATGGAGACTGAGAGATAATTCATGTGGAGCTCTGTGATGGCATTGGTATCTTTATAAAAAGTGGAAGAGAGCTAACCTCTTTCCACCATGTAAGGACACAGTAAGGACATGGCCGTCTGTAACCCAGAAAGCAGTTCTCACCAGAATCGGACCAGTCAGAGACACTCTGTTCTAGGATTTCTGGCCTCCAGAACTGTGAGAAATACATTTCTTTTGGTTAAGTCACCCAGCTTATGGTGTTTTGTTATAGAAACCTAAGCAGAACAAGACATTGGACTAAGGTTATCATCGTCACAATGCAACACCCATTTCAGGATTCACATCTAAGAACCATTAAAAGACATGTCTATTAAACCATTAAAAGAGGGTTAAGTGATATAATTGATTCATTGTACAACTCTTTACTGATATTGTCTAGGAACTAAGAATATCAGTAGGGGAACAAAGCAGAACAACATTCCCACCTTCAGAAAACTAACATTCTAGTGGTGGAAAATAGATGATTAAAACAAGTGGAGGATGTAGCCTGTTAGACACTGGTAGATGTTCTGGACAAGGATTAAACAGACAGCAGGAGATTCTAAGTCTTAAGGAGGATGACCAGGAGAGGCTGCACAGAGAAGGTGGCCTCTGCATAGCATCCTGAAGGAGGTGAGGGAGAGAGTCAGAGTGCTATCTGGGGGAAGACATTTTGAGGCAGAAGGAAGAACATCTAAAACGGCCTGGTAATAGGGATGACTGGATGGCAAACTTCTTAATTGAGACAAAGCTCTCATGAGGAAATCTTTGTTCAATACTTGGTTCTGATTTCTTCTTAGAACATTCATGATATGAAGCCAACTCCAGGTTGAGGTAGCCTAATCCTCTATGAAGTTGGCGCCATAAATTGGCCACAGAAACTGCGTATGTTTACCCTACACCTGTTCTTGATGGCATAGTCTTTAGAGGCTAGCTTGGTTTTAAGCCAAAAACATGACAATGCCATACCTCTTATTACTTCCAGTTTCTAAAAAAAAAAAAAAAAAAAAAAAAAAAAAAAAAAAAAAAAAAAAAAAAAAAAAAAAAAAAAAAAAAAAAAGCCTAATCATCCAAAGGTGTTTGACCTGCAATAGAATGAGATTCTCCAGTCTCTTCTATCAAGTTGTCCAAATGCAGAATATCTGTATGTTCACAGATGCCTGGGGGTACAGCCTGGACCGACACTGCAAGATTGAAATATAATATTTAAAAATATTAAACTGTCAAAAAATAAACACTCAAAATAAGCTGTATTTATTCTAAAATTTGATGTATCTCATAATATATTGCCATGTACCAAGATGGGTGCCCCATTTTGAGAACTATAGAATATTGGGCTGTATTAATTACAGTTATTTTGGTTTTCAGGTTAAATACTCTGTTTAAACTGTATTATATCTATAAATCTTGCAAGTGCAAGTTTGCTTGCAAATTGTAGCCCAGGCCTGCTTTTATTTTAGTCTTATTGTCTCTAACAATTTCCCAAAGTGGTTATTAAGCATTACTTCTTTTGGCACCCTTCTTTTGCCTTCTGCTTTCTTTTTCTTTTCTTAGTTAATCTATCATAGATACATATGACATTGTGTAATTTTAAGGTATACAGGTGTTGATTTGATGCATTTCTATAATGGGATGTCACTGTAGCATTAGCCAGAACCTCTATCTTGTCACATAATTATCATTTTTTTTAAATAGTGGGAATCATTAAGGTCTAGTCTTTCAGCAAATTTGATGTTTATAATACAAGGTGCTTTATTTTCCCTCTGTCTTTTCACGACTAGCAGTGCTTATCCTTTTTTGTGTTCCAGTCTTTCTGTCTTCTTAACAATATTGTTTTACAAATGTTTGCTGAAGCCAAACTGCCTTTTTCTTTTTCTTTTTTCTTTCCTTTTTCTTAAATTTATTGAGATATGCTGCCTGGGTTTTGAATCTTGGCTTCATCATTTCCTGATTACCTGACCTGGGCAAATTACTTGACCTCTCTCTGTCTCTTTGTTTTAAAATGAGAACATAGACTCTAGCTCCTAGGGCTGCTGTGAGGATTAAGTGAGTTAAAATCTGCAAAATGCTTAGAACAGTGTATGACACATATAAAATGCTCAGCCAGTGCTATCCATTGTCTATTATTATTATTGTTCCATTTTTACATCTGTGGTCACTGTAGGGTACTTAATACAAGTAGAAGCATTTATCTTCTACCTCCTCCATGACAATTTATCTTGCTGCGCCGTCTGAGTGCTTCCATAGTCCTTCCTACATGTTTTAGCCCTTCTTGCTGAACTGAGATTATTTGCTTACAAAGACTTGTCTCCTTGCAGACCAACCAGTGGTTTTCAACTGGCTGTGAGGTTTTGCCCCTCCCCCTCCAGAGGACAGTTGGGAATATCTGGAGACATTTTTGGTTGTTACAACATTTTGAAAGCATAACTGAGGCAAAGTGCTACTAGCAGTTATTATGTAGAGGTCAGGGATGTTGCCTGATTGCTAAGCATCCTGTAATGCACAGGATAGCCACACAACAAAGGATTATTCTGCCCTAAATGTCAATAGTGCCATAGTTGGGGAAGTCTGCCCTAGACTGTTAATTCCGAAGGGCAAATTTCATTCATCTTTATTTCAGTATCATCATAATGGCTGATCTGTAACAGGCATTCAAACCATTTGTTAAATTGGTTTTTGCATGGGTACTATTAATTCAGCGGACATGGATTTCCAGTGCAAGTTCTGTCAGTTTTATAAGGATAAATACTTACAGGAGGTTATTAATCTTGGACTCTGATATTTGCATGCTTATCAAATGTTTATTCATAAACTCAAAAATACGGTACTGATCATGCTGTAAGAGAGAATATGTGTGCTGTATGTCTAAGTATATTTAATTATCATCTTTTTGGAGCATCAGGCCATCAGGGCCTAGTCCATATAGACCCTCTCAGGCTAAATTGCTGAGTATAATTTTTGACTTATTTTAGGTCTCTAGTAAGAAAAGTCCTAAGATTTCTAATGTCCCCCTCCTAGCCCCGCTCAGCTTCCCTCTCTGTGGCCTTCTGAAAATGGCTGGAAGGGACACAATTTTCTTTTCTTTCCAATCATTCCTTGGATTGCTGAGCAGGTCAGCACAGAGGTACAGCCTCTCGTTTTTCTTCTTCCTCCACAATCTGGGGACAGAAAGGAAATGACTAAAAATTGAACCGAGGCCTCCAACAGGGCTGTGAGGAGATCTAGCCCATTTTTAGCACCTTTTAATGTGAAAATGTCTCTCAGCAGGTCTTCCCCTCATTGTTTGTTTAGTTATGTGATCAGGAAGTGGACACAATTTTCTTGAATTATTCCTGCCAGACACGAAATTATATCACAAAGAGCAAAGCTTTTGATTTTTTTCTTCACTATTCATTTTCATTTTTGTTATCACACAAGGCTGACTGATCCAGTTGAAGATATTTTCTCACTAAATTCCAGTGGAAGTGAAAAAAAAAAAGGGCTAGTTCAGAGAATAAGCAAGAGGGTAGAGTAGTTTTGTACTATCACGATGACATCCAGGACTGAATCCAGTGAAGTCTCCTTATATTCTGAAGTGCTCACATGGCTCCAGAAGAGAAACCTACTCAGGGTACAGGGATGTAAAGGTATTGGCTCAGATTTGCCAACTCTTAGAGTGGGAGTATGGAACTGGTTACTATTTGAAGTAATCACTGAGTGGAAGAAAGAAAATGTGTTGGGACTGGAGGAGAAAGAGAGAAATTATGCCATATTATGTAGAATGAAGTTGACATTAGTTTGAAAACTGAAGAACTATTACGGAGAGGAAAAAATATAAAATTTGGTATAGCTACAAAAAGGGATACCTACCTATAAACTTATTTCTAAAATACTTCTGTTGTTTGCTATACCTGCATATTTGTGCCCTGTTTGAACTAATACAAATGTTAGTTACTTGATTCAGCAAGTAGGCGGGTGAAGGGATGCAGAAATGACACAGTACCTTCTGAGGTATCCTCTTAGTGACAGAAAATCAAATTACCCCATCTGGTTGTGATTGCAATTCTTTATCTATAATCATATTTCTGATGATCATCACTCTAGTTCTGGTTTATTGTTGAGAGTCAAATGAGATCATATATGAAAGCCCATTCACTAGGAACTGTAAAGCATGTCAGTTATCTTGTTTTCAGGGGTGAAATGTGGAGGTGGCTTATGTCATTTCTATCTACATCTACTGGCCAAAACAGCCAAATTAATTATAAGGGCATCTGGGTGTATAAAGGAGTAGATGGATGTATGGTCAGCACTTATAAACTCTGCTTTAAATGGATGTAGGAAGTGGAAGTCTTAACTACCTAAATGATTCAGAAAAAGATGATAATAGTACTTCTCTGAATGAAGTAGTGATTATCTTTTCTAGGATCATGAGTATTTTACCACATGATTTCCAGTGCATGCAGAGACCAATTCTAAATTTGAAACTTAACTTGTTACTTTATTAGATGTGGTATATCAGACAATTTACTAAACATTTGAATTTCAATCTTCTCATCTGTGAAGTGGGTCTGAAAATACCTGTCTTGGAGCCCTTTGTGAGAATTTTACATAACAATGTGAAATTCCTTTGCTTTAGTACTTGGCACCAAGGAGGTACTAAAAATAGTACATATTAGTGTGTCTACCAACTTCCTAGTGTTATAAATGAGTAAATGGAGACTCTCAGAGTGTCTTTGCCAAAGACACGGAGCTAATAAAAAACGCAGACCTAGAACTAAAGCCTACTTCTGTTTCTCCTAGTCTGATGTTCTGTTCCTATTCTACCTTTTCACATTTCTCACCAGGACTTGAATCATCCTTTGAAATATTTCTGCAAATTGTCATTTCATTTCCAATTCTTAGGAAGACTCCTGTTTGGATTTATGTAATATTTTAATTGATGCCTTTTCTTCAGATTTCCTTTATGTTCTCATTCTTGATTAATCTTCCAGACTTCATTTTCTTATCCTAGAATTTCCATTACCTACCATATCAACTCTAAATCTCTCTGCTTATTTTTTTAAGGTCTTTTACAATCTGTCCTTTGTCGGAAGACCAATGGGGCCTGAGGGATGGGATTTATTATCTGTACATGACTGGGGCAGTATAAAGAAATATTTGCTGGAATTTTGGAAACCCACACTTGTTTGCTCCTTTTCTCTACAGTTCCTTCGTGTTCTACTGCAATGACTGACAAACTTGCTTTCCTTCAACTATCGAATGTGACTTTGTTCCAATAAAACTTTTCTTACAAAAATAGACTACCTGTTGTACAACGTTTGACAACTCATGTTCTATGCTACAGCTTCACTCTGCCTGTCCTTTCTTTTACCTTTTCCTAGCACGTACCTCTCTTCCACATAGCTGGTCTTTTTGCTATCTGATATACATGGTCTGTACTCTCTTTGTATTTGCTTGCACAATTCCAGAACCTAGAAATCCCTTTCTAACTATTCTAACACTCTCATCTTTATTCCTGTCTCTGATTGATCTGTTAGCCTGAACTATACCAACTATGGCATTTTGGTTTATATATTTAATTTATTGATCTCTAGTTGTTTCTTGTGTTGTCGTCCCAAAATAAACCACTTTTCCTGTATACTCAAATTGTGCCTAATACAAAAAAGTTAGATATTACAAAATAAATACAACTTGATTCATTTTTGACTTTAATACTGCTCTAACAATTTGAATTAAGAATTTGGCAGAATATTTAGCTTAAGTCAGAAAGTGTGGAAAATACATCACAAAGTTAAAGGAAATGATGCCCATTAAATAGCTGACTCAATAAATATGTCTAGGTTGCCAATT
The DNA here is from genome assembly GCA_004363575.1 of Solenodon paradoxus. Classification (NCBI taxonomy): domain Eukaryota; kingdom Metazoa; phylum Chordata; class Mammalia; order Eulipotyphla; family Solenodontidae; genus Solenodon; species Solenodon paradoxus. The sequence goes on from RJWH01000461.1 coordinate 700,970, forward strand.
CTGTATTTTTATTTTGGATACAGAAACATCTTTATAATTTTCTATGGATCATCTAAAGAATTATCTCTTGGGAGATAATGCCTTCAAATATCTCAGTCTACCATCTTTGGCAAATAAATTTGCCAGCACTCTAGGCCTAGGGGCAAAAAAAAAAAAAAAAAAAAGGATTTTTCAGCTGGGGCAGAAATATGAAGGGCTTTCTACAAAGTGAATGGAAATAGCTAATTGATTCAGGTTCCCCATTTTTTCACCTATTTCTTTCAAAAAGTTAACCTATATTAATAAATGTTGAATGTTTAGGAATTTAGAAATGCATGTGAGCCTTAAAAAGGAAGCTGTACTCGAACGATGAGCACTGTTTCTGGCAGTTTGGTGTCTTTCTTCCTTGACTGTAAACTATTTTAGTAAACCTTTTGGTTTCGTCAACTTATTTTGGATGTTTTGTATAAAATCGAATAAAGTGGATTAGTCCTGACAAATTTCATTGTTTTTTTGAATGACTTGCAGATAGCCTTTAGTCACAAAGATTTTTATTTCATGTATGTTTGTTTTCGCTTTAGCATCTCCACATCTCTTTATCCTCTGGCCAGGTCAAGTTTCTGGTGTGTCAGGCATTCAACTATAAATTTTCTACTATCAGTTTGTCTCCTAGAAAATTTAACCTTCTTTTATTTTGTAAAAAAAAAGACTCATTTTCTTGTTCTAGAATTTGGTCCAGTATCACTTAGGTTACCATGTTTTTGTGTTATTAAACTCTAAATGTCTGCATATTGTCTCTCTGATGAAACTGTAATCTCTACAAGGACAAATGCCCACGTTTATCTTGCTTTGAATATTCATTACTCTGCATGTGCTGATTTTTTATTGATTGAATGAATGTGTAGCTAAAGAAATAAGCAGAAAACAATAGCAAATGACTGTTATAGAGGAAGGGGTTTGTGTGTAGAGCATCAAAAAGGCTCAGATAAAGTTGTCAAAGTAGGAAAATACAAAAAAATACTTTAGGCCTTCAATAACTTCTTCTATTGGCCAATTTAAGTTAGAGAATTCTCTTCAGAAGGTTACGCACCCCTATTTTGGGGGTAATATCAACATGGAACTCCAAAATCTCCCAAGAGACTGTAATGTGTGGACAACTGAGGTCATTGATATTATTGATTAGTGCTAAACATTCATTAAGCCCTAAGAAAAGCTCCCACCTCTGCTTACAAGACAATGATTCATCTAAGGTAAGCAGTCAAATGAGGGCTGTTAATTTCCACCACTGGAGGCACTTTTTGGTTAGTTGGGGAGATGGTGCTATGTACCTTCTTGTATTATTATTTATTTTGTTTCAAAAATGAGAATAAGTCCCATATTTCAGAGGCAAATTTTATATTAATCTTATTTTCACATTATATATTTTTATAGAATAAATTCTTAAAATACTGTTCTATAATTTTGGCAATAACTTCTTGCAAATAAAAGAGATTCTGATGAAAATATTTCCAGATAATATCCAAGTCATCCCGTTTTGGATTTGGCAAAATCTGGCATTTTAAAGAATATTTTAACTTTTAGAAAATAAGCCCTGTTTTTTAAGAGGTGGGTAATTAAAACATATAACTAGAGTGATAACTTGATCTAACTTTATTAAAATGTTTTTAGGATATTACGATTCTTCCTCGTCTCACTAGACCTTTTCAGTGCTGCTAGTCTGTGTGTCTGGCTCAGTTTTGTCCTGTCCTCAAATGTATTTGCTTCATAGTTTGTGTATTTGTTCATTTATTAATTCAGTAAATATTTATAAAGTGTCTACTTTTCTTAAATACTTAGAGTAACAGATGCACTCATATCCTTAAAAATACCATCAAAGATCAGCTTGAAAAGTTTTTGGATCCTGACATTTTGCAGAAATAAAAAAGCTCATTTAAGTTTAATATATGCTTAAAATTGCTTTATTCTGTTAGCATGCTTGGATTTAAAAAAATGCAGCACAATTGATTTTGAACTCCTCGAGGATAAAATGTGAATCTCATACATCCATGTATTTAAAATCACTTCTATCGGATAAGCATTCAGTATCTAGTTGTTGAACAAATAAGTAATTAACCTAAAATATATAGGTTTACTTTTTTACTTAAAATGATGGTAAGAATACTTAGCATGAGATCTACCTCCTTAACATTTTTTAGATATACAATGCAGAATTGTTAAATATAGGCATAATGTTGTACAGCAGATCTCTAGAACCTATTCATTTTGTAGAACTGATATTTTATATTCTTTGAATAGCAACTCCCCATTTCCCTCCCCCACCCCTGATTCTTGCAACCGCCATCCTACTCTGTTTGTGTGAGATATTTAGGTATCTCATGTAAATGGAATCATGAAGTATTCCTGATGACTGCTTATTCATTTAGTATAATGTCCTGTGGGTTTATCCATGTTGTCACACATCACAGGGTTTCTTTCCATTTTTTGAGGTGGAATAATATTTTATTGTATAGATATACCATATTTTCTTTATATATTCATCTGCTTAGGGACATTTAAATTATTTCCATATTGTGGCTATAGTGAATAATGCTGCAGAGAACACAGTAGTGCAGATGCCTTTGTGATATCCTGAATGCAGTACTTTTGAATATATATCCAGAAGCAAGATTCGTGGGTCATGTGCTTATTCTGTTGTTAATGGTTTTTGAAGTGCTTCCATACTGTTATCCATAGTAATTGCATAATTTTACATTTTTGCTAATAGTGGATTCTGATTTTTCCACATTCTTACTGGCACTCGTTTTTTGTTTTTTTTTTGTTTTAAATAATAGCTACCCTAATAGCTGTGAGGTGATATCTCAGTAAGGTTTTCAGTTGCATTTTCCTGATGATTAGTGATGTTGAACATCTTTTCCAATACATGTTGGCCATTTGCGTGCCTGTTTTGGAGAAATGCCTATTCAAGTACTTTACTTATTTTTTTTGTTGAGTTATTTAGAGGCTAAACTTTTCCAGTGGTGTATTCTGGCAGCTTTGTGGAGGGGTCAGTTGACTGTTAAATGTGGGTTTTATTTTGAGCTCGGTATTCTTTCTGTTGGTCTGTTTGTCTGTTTCTGTGCCAGTACTCTACTGTTTTAGTTACTGTAGCTTTGTAATATATTTTAAAATTGAAAAGTATAATGCATAAATTATATTCAAATAGGAAATAAGGAAGTAATTTTTTTCCTTGTCGATGATATAATCTTATCATTTATATAATATACATAGGTGTAAAAGACAACAAAAAAACTATTAAAGGTAGTAAACGAATTCATTAAAGTTCCAGGGTACAAGGTAAACACAATTTTAAAAATATTTATACACTAGCAATGAACAATGCTAAAAGAAAATGAAGAAAACAATCTCATTTACAATGGCATCAAAAGGAACAAAATATGTGAGAATAAATTTAACCAAGGAGGCAAAAGACTGGTACATAGAAAACTGCAAAAGCTCAATGAAGTGAAGTAGACAAGAAGCAAATAAATAGAAAGACACCCCCTGTTCATGAATTAGAAGACTTATATTAAAATTTCTATTAAATTTCCAAGTGACCTATGGATTCAATACAGTTCGTATCAAAATCTCAATTTTAGCTTTTACAGAAAGAGAGCAATCCTAAAATTAATATAGTCAAAACAAAAACCAGAAACAACCCAAGTCCTCAAAGCAATCTTGAGAAGGAAGAACAAAATTGGAGAAATTATAATGTCTATGTATTAAATAGAGAAAGTGTTACAGAATTTCTAGCAAAATGTATTTAAAAACATAAGTATTTGAGTCATGACCGAGTGGCCTAGCAGATAAGTCCATCGAACATAGTCCACATACAAGGGCCCAGGTTCCAGACCCAGGGTCAGGAGTAGCAACCAAGATGAACAACTAAATTAAATAAATGATTCTTCCTCCTCTCTCTTCCTGCCTGCCTGCTTGCTTATTCCTGCCTATACCTTTCCTTTAAAAAATAATAATTTAACTAATGTAAAGACATCATTAGAAACTATATTTTATTATGTTGAAAATAATCCAAATGTTAACTATCTTGGAAAGAAATACTTGTTTTATGAGGAAGAGTGTTCTATGGTCCTGTAAACTTGAGAAATACTCGGTTAAACAAAGTTAAACACTTTTCTTAGTTATGAGCTTCTTAGAGCCTTTCATATCCACTATAAAATCCAAGATGAGGGATTGTGTGTGAAACATATCTAAACCATATATGACCGTGAGACTCTACTAATATAGAGCATTTGAGTGCATTTCTAAGCTTCCAACTTAGTTTTCTTCCTCATGTCTTTTCCTTTCAACTTTCCTAGACTCATTTTGTAAATGTTAAATTTTTATGGAATAACTTGGTCATAAAACTTAAAAATGTTAATAATGATTCATTTTTATTCAACATTTCATGTATATAAAAGGTACAAAGATAAAAATGCTGGAAGAATAATTTATTAACCCCTATCTATTCACCACTAAGTTGAAAAACCTCTGTATTCTTCCTAAATCCCAGACGCCTTCCTCCACCCCTGCCCTTTCCTAAATTTGGAGTTTATAATTTTCATGCATTTTCTTAAAGTTTTGTTTCATAAATTCATATACCTAAAAAACATGGTATTGTTTTGCATGTCTTTGTTTTCACTCAGACCTGTTTCACATGGTATCATCATTTTGAATCTATAGCTGTTGCCTTTGTTTTTTTGGCTCAATGTGATGTTTGTGAAATGTATCCTTGTTGGTAACTCCAGTTCATTTATCATCACTCTGCTGAGTATTTCCTTATGTGATTATTCCATAATTTACTTTTTTAGTCTACTATTGATGAACATTTAGATTTAAATTGTTTTCCTTTTTTCCCAATTAAAAATGAGGCTACTATCAATACTACTTTAGACTTCTACCAATTCAAAAGTTTCTTTACAAAAAGTGGAATTTATGGATGATAGGGTGACCAAATGTTCAACTTTACTATATTGCTTCTCAAGTGATCATGCCAATTTATATGCTTACCAATGGTTTGTAAGATTTCTCGACTCAACATCCTTACCAACAAAGAAAGATGAGGTTTTGGCCAACAGGAAAGGTTGGTAACAGTATTTCAATTTGCACTTTACAGTTTACTAGTGATGCAGATAGCTTTTTATGAGTTTTGACCTTTTATGTTTCTTATTATTTGAAATGAATTTTCTTCTCTTCTGCTTATCTGAAATACTTTATGTTTTTATATCCTTTGCAGAAGAAAAATTTGTAGGTCCATTTTGGAACCTGGTAGGGTTATTTTGTAGTACATGGTGAGAAAATTCAGCCTTCCTTAATCACACTCAGACATGAAGGGGAAAAAAATGGTCGTGTCCTGTAGCCCTGTGTAACATTTTGAATAACCTGTCACCCCTCAGAAAACTGGGTTGAAGTGATGCTTACAGCAAAATTTCACTGTGATCTAAGGTCTCTGAACAGAGCACAGGGGACTAGAATGTACTGTGTCTGTTAGGAGTCAAGCCCAGGTGAAATGCTTCAATCCTCCAGGATAATGCTAGAGATTTAATAAGACTCTACACTTCCACATAGCACTTTTCATCTGAAAACCTCAAGGCATTCAGGAAACATTAATTAATTAAGTTTTACAACAGCCCCGTGAAATAGGTAAGGATATTCAGGAATGTATCTCGAGGGAAATAACATGGCAGCTCTTTAGCAACATGCAGGAATACTAAGTGGCAGGCAGTAAGGAACTATAGACACATGCAATTAAAAAATGATAAGAGCACTTGGAGGTGGGGTTAATCTTAACATTTGGCCCAGAACCTGGCACTGATGGCTGTTGTGTTAGGGAAAGGACTGGCCCAAGCAGTGAATACAGCTGAAAGCCCAGGTGGGCCTGGACCATTTGAAACTAAGTGCAGTTTGGCAGTGTTTCCTTAGATGATCTTGTTTATTTACAGTTGCTGCTGCTCAAGCCTCAAAACTTCTCTGTTAAGGCATGAATAGAGCTGATGTTTGAAAAATCAGTAAAACAGGAGTCATTCTGAGTGGAAATTTCTATCAAAAGATTTTCTCTGTGTTTTCTTTTTTATTCTGTATAATCAAGTGGGGTTAGCCAAGTAGAAACAAAAAAACCTATCAACAATGTCAGGATTTAGGATTTAGGAGAAACTTCAGATATTTAATAGTTTAAAATTAATAAGTGTTCTATTTGACAAAGAAGAAATAAATATAAGAGGAAGATATTATTGCATTTTCTTGTCACTAGGAATTTTTCATTCTAAAATCCTGAATTCTCTTTATGTTCATAAAGAACCAAAATTATGAACTTAAATGAAAGAGTTTTGATGAGTCCTAGAAAAGAATTATTAGCTCTGAGTTTTAAGGAAGAATAAGATAAAAATTTACTGAGTATTTCTTCTTTGTGCCAAGGATTTAAATAGATTTTATGTATATGCCTATATATATATGTATATATAGTGTGTGTATATGTATATATTTAATATATGTATAATTTTGATTTTCACAAATGGACTAATATGTACACCACTGCTTATATTACTTTTACAATGTGATAATATAAATGAGAACTATTTCCCTGTAAGCAAATATAGAACAAGCTCATTATTTTTATTGACTGCATAGCATTTTATTACATGAATATGCCAGAGTATACTAATTGGTTTCTGCTGGTAGACATTTAAATTGCTTCTCATTTTTATAATTACAAACAATTACATTTTTTAGTATATGTGTCCATAGAAAAATTTCTAACAATGGAATGGTTGGGTTAAAGTATATAGGTGTTTATAAATTTGATAGATATTTCTAAATTGTTATCTAAAAATATTATGTAAATTTATAGTTTTCCATCAATAATTAGTAGTTTCTGCTTCCACACGCTATTGCCAACATTGACTATGTGACTTTTTGTTTTCATCAATTAGACAAAATATGGTGTCTCATTATTTTGGCATATCTCCTTAAATTTAAGAGGTTGAGCATATTTTCTATGTTTACAGGAAATTTCTCTCAGTTTCTCCATGAAGTAACTGTTTATAGCCTTTGACTATCTTCTATTACTTTGTCTTTAAAAACTGATTTTTATAAGTTCTTTCAGAATTAGGATATTAGCTTTTTACACATATTTTCCAGTCATTTTGGCTTTTGACTTTATGCGTGTTTCCTATCCCAATATTTTGTCTATGTCGACTATTTTTTACTACTTTTGTATCTGTTTTATTTTTATCTTTTTTTACAAAGGTCTAATTCTGAGTTTTAAATTTTCCTGAGTTTATTCTAATGCTTTCATGGTTTTGATTTTACTACTTTTTGATTCATCTGGATTTTTTTTTTTTTTTAATAAGAAGCAATTTAATGTTGGGTTGTATTTGACAGCAGACTGAACAAGAGGGGCTGTGGGAGGCAGGCTTTGTGGTAACAAGAGGATGAGATGAGCCCTGATTCCTTCAGGAGAATGTAACTGCCTTGTTTGAATACTTTTGCATACTGGCAGAGAAGTGAATGCTGTTAGACTAAGGACTAGGAGGCCACTGGTCTTGCTGGTAAGGGAAATAGGTGCGGAAATTCTCCACTGGGTGCAGAACATATCAGGTGAGCAGTCAGACTTAAACTTTTGGGGCCCTGTGAGGTTCAATGATATCAAGATAGCACATTGCATTTTAAGATTTATACTGAAATCTTTCGGTTTTAATATTTTAGTTTATGAAATATCTTCATTATACTTACTGAATATATTAGAAGAAAATGTTGAAAGTTCAATACAAGTTTGCAATACTCTTCCCTGAAAAATATTGCTTAATTTGTTTGCTCTAGGTTTCTAAGTAAGATTTTTATTTGAAAGCAGTTTTATTTTATTTTATTAAAAATTTTTTTAAAGGAAAGGTGCAGATAGGAATTAAGGCAAGTAGGCAGACAGGCAGGAAGAGAGAGGAGGCAGAAACATTTTACTTTATTTTTATTAAGTTGTTCATACTGGTTATCCAACCGCCACAAACCACCCCCCAATTTGAACCCAGGGGTATGTGGCCTGCACTCTTCTGGAGGCGATTGATCTAACCACTACTCCACCAGGGCGGCTAGCAGTTTTATTTTATAAAAGTTTAGAAACCAAATAATTCTTGGTTAGTTCTCTTTTATATCACTAAACCAAGGACGGATGAACAGTAAGTAATGAAGCATATTTAGAAGATACAGTGTCATGATAACTGCCACGCTTCCTCCCTATAAAATTACTGTTCCTCCCTTTGTAATTCATAAATATTTTTGGGGAGAGATACTTTGAAACTGAGTAAGTAGTTCATTCCTCAGCAAACTTTCAGGCTTTTCACTTTTTAAATTTAAACTCAGATTTCCTATATTTTTCAATGGGTGCATTAACATTTTCATTCTGATGCCCAGATTTTCTCCAATTTGGTCAGTGGAAATCCCTTCAAGGTATTTCTATGAATGAAAAAGTGGTTGAGTTAAATCTGCCACCCCTACAGCTTTGTTCTTTGTTTTCTCTTTTTCTGCCTTCATTTGGATTGAGTAGTTTCTAGTAATTTTATTCTATTCCTTTTATTGGCTTTTGAGCTATAATTCTTTGTTTTATTGCAGTCGTTGTTTAAGGGTTTATAGTATTTTTCTTTTAACTTATCACAATTTACCTTTAAGTAATAGGATATCACTTCTTGGACCTTATAAGAACCATAAAGCAGTATACTTCCATTTTAAGTCTTCTAGCATTTGGGCCTTTATTGTTATGCATCTTGCGTATTTTTTTTTCGCTTTACCGTGTCATTTATGTTTTATGTGATTAAAATAAGAAAGTGTTATTTCATGTTTAGCCACATATTTAGCATTTCTGGTGTTCCTCATCCCTTTGGTGGTTCTAGCTCTCTCTCGGGTATCTTTTTTTCAGTCTGCATGGCTTCCTTTAATAGTTCTTGCCATGCTGTTGAATTCTTTCTGTTTTTATATATCTAAGTCATTTCCTGTTTATTTTTGAAAGATATTTTCTATTGGTATAAATTCTAAGTTGAAACATGTTTTTACTTTCAGAACTTTAAAGATGACACTCCATTGTGTGTTTGTGTGTGTGTGTGTTGTTTTAACAAACGAGGTAATTTATTACCCTAGGATCATTTGTATAATGCTTCACTTTGGTGGCTGCCACCTGTCTGACAATTCTGGGCAGGTTTCTCTGTCCCTGAAGCGTCCATTTGCAGTCTCCATTTTGGTCCTTTTCCACCATTTACAACCACTTCAGGGCTTGGAGGACCTGATGGGCCACGTTCTTGCAGCCTTGGCTGAAGCAGCTGGGATTGACATTATTTCTCTGATGTCCGGCATAGATCTTGGGCATTGGGGTGACCCCACCACTGCCCTGAAGATACAAGTACATTGTTATGGAAGCAGCTGGTGTGTAGAACCAGTTCTCATACAAGAAACAAGCTCTTTAAACTTGGCGGGCTTGACAGAGTCCACCCACCCACTGAGGACTTTCAGCTTCCTGGACGGACTGAAGAAGACTGCTGGAGCTCCGAAGCATTCCTGTTGGTCCAGCTGCGTTATGGTAACTCTAGGCATCAGGCCCAATCATGACTCACTTGGAATTGACTTTTTTTTCCTTTGTGTTTTATTTTTAATAATTTCTGTTATGTCTTCAAGGTTACTATTTTTTTTTTTTTCTGTGTAATTGATTCTTATCCTATGTATTTTTCATTTCTGGAAGTTTGATATGGATTAAAAAAATCTTCCCTTTCCCTAGTTGACATACTCAATATTTCTTTTAGCTTCCTGAACACATGAACTACAGTTAAACTATTCTTTAAAATATTATTGCCCACTAATTATGTCATCTGTATACTCTTTTGGTTGTTTTTGATTGCTTCTGCTCATCATGGGTCAAGTTTTTCTTGATCTTTGAATGCCTTATAATTTTTTGTTTGACAGTTTTTATTTGGTGATTTTACCTTTTTGTGTGCTGGATATATTTTGAGTTTCTATATTATATACTATGTCCTGCTTTTAAACTCTTTTAAACTCTATATTATATACTATGTCCTGCTTAAACCAAGCAATGTTTATTCAAGGGCAAGGTTTTCCTTCTGATGAACCTCAAGTCTTCTGAATAAACTACTAACAGTCTGTGAATTACTTGACTTTTCACTCTGGCTGATGGAAATAGAAAAACTAAACCTCTCTTTGTGGAATTCCAGGTGTTCCCCCCTCTAATCTTATTGAATAGTTCTTTCCTCTTCCTTGGACTTGTTGATCAGTGTTTAACAGGTACTCAAATTTGGGAATACTGTTGGGTTCTGTCTGGTCCCATTTTTCTGTGGTATTTTCTAGAAACTCTTTAGAGAGTAAGATGGAACAAATAACACTAACTTCTTTATTTCTTGATAGCCAATGTTTTGAAAAATCACTTTTCATGTATTTTGTACCTGTGGTAGGATACACTGAATCCCTGTATCTCTATATTGACTAGAAGAGAGACTCAATGTATCTTCTATTTGTTCCTTTATTTTCCTAGAAATACCCCTGTATGAAAGTGATCATTTATTTATTATATATTCTGTTATTAAATATATGAAAGTTATTGATTTTCTCTGTACTTCAGTTGGGGTCGATATTCTGGTGGAAGGAAAGGAGTTTGATAGTAGGATTGAGAATCAAGTTACTAAGATTCCATTTTTTAGTAGGAGATACATATTTTATTGCTGCTGAAGATAAGTACAGCAAGCCACACCTCCATAGGACAAGGAAACATGGAGTGCAATCATCTTAACATTATTTAATAAAAGCTAATTTCTTCTATTTATTTTTTAAATTTATATTAGTTTATTGATGGAACATTACATCATAACATTATGTAGGTTTAAGGCGTGCATCATAGTAAATCCACATCAGTACATATGAAATAAAATTAACCATTATTCCAGTCCTTTCTTCACAGTATGATTTCTTCTACCCAGTTTGCTTGCCCCGATTCTCTTCCTGCAATCATTAACTGATTTTATTGACTAAAAGTCTATTTTTGTTACTTGTTCGCTTGGTTTCTCTCTGTACCACAGTAGGTGATATCATATGATGTGTCTTTCTCCTTCTGACTTATTTCACTAAGATTAATTTCTTCTAGGTCCATTCTGCATTGCTGCAAATGGCAGTATTTCATCTTTTTTGATAGCTGAATAGTATCCCATCGTGTATACATATTTTATCTTCTTTATGTGCTCATCTGTCGATGGATACTTAAGTTATTTCCATTCTTTGGATGGAAATATGCAGTGAATGTGGAGTGCATATATTTCTGTGAATTAGTTTCATTGTATTTTTCAAGTAAATTTCCAGTAAAGGAACAACTGAATCATATGGGATTTCCTTTATCAATTTTTTGAGGAAGACCCATATTAATTTTAGTAGCGATTATACCATTTTACACTCCTATCAACAGTACATTAAAGTTCCCTTTTCTGCATCCTTGCCAACACTGGTTGTTTCTAGTCTTTTGGATTATAACCATATTCATAGGTGTGAGGTGATATCTCATTGTTGTTTTGATTTGCATTTCCCAAATAACAAGAGAGGAGAATATCTTTTCATGTGCCCATCAACCATCTATATGTCGTCTTTGGAGAAGCCTCTAGAAGAACTTCTGCTCATTTTTAATTGGATTATTTGTTTTGCTGTTGATGAGTTTTTGAGATCTTTATATATTTTGTATATTGTTTGTTGGATATATGATGTATAATATCTTCTCCCATTAAATAGGATGTCTTTTTGATTTGATGAGAGTTTTTTTCACCATGCAGACGCTTTTTAGTGTGATATAATCCCTTTTGTTTATTTTGAATTTTATTTCCCTTGACATTGGAGTTGAGTTCCCAAAGACATCAATTAGGTCAATGTCAAGGAGTGTTTTGTTTATGTTTTCTTTTATGTATTTTAAGGTTTCAGAACTTACCTGTAAAACTTTTAATTTATTCTGAATTTTTGTTTTTGGAATTAGGTAGTGATTCAGTTTCTACCTTTTGCATGTGATTGTCCTGTTTTCTCAACATCATTTATCAAAGAGACTATCCTTGCCCTATTGTATGCCCTTGGCTCCTTTGTTCTAAGTTAATTGTTTATGTATGTGTGAGTGTATTTCCAGACTCTCAGTTCTATTCCATTGATCTGTGTCTGTTTTTATTCCAATCCCATCCTGACTTGATACTTTTGTTTTGTAGTAGAAGTCAGGGAGCATGATACCTCCATTTTTGTTCTTTTTCCCCTCTGGATTGTTTTTGCTATTTGGGATATCTTAGTAGTTTTAAATAAATTTCATGGCTTTTTCTTCTGATGGTGAGAAGTGTCTTTGGGATTTAATGGGGGTAGCATTAAATCTGTGTAGGACTTTAGGTAATGTAGCCATTTAAATATGTTAATTCTTCCAGTCCATGAATATGGGACATCTTTCCATTTTTTGTGTCTTTTTCTATTTCTTTAAATAATGTCCTGCAGTTTTCAGAGTGTTGATCTTTCATTTTCTTTGGTTAAGTTTATTCCAAGATATTTCACTCTTTAATGCAATTTAAGTGGGATTATTTTCCTGAGTTCTCTTTCTGAATAGTTTGTTACTTGCATATAGAAATGCAACAGATTTTTAAATATTAATTTTGTAGCCCGCTTTTTTACTGTATTCGATTTTTGTTTCTAGAATTTTTTACTGGAATTTTTGGGTTCTTAATATATATTGTCATGTAACCTGCAAATATAGATAGTTTCACTTGTTTCTTTCTGATTTGGATATATTTTATGTCCTTTCTTGTCTGATTGCACTGGCCAGAACTTTCAATACTATATTAAAAAGTAGAAAGGAGAACGAACATCCTGCCTTGTTGCTGATCTCAGAGGGAAAGCTTTCAGTGTCTCCCTGTTGAGCATGATGTTGACTGTGGCTTTGTCCCATATACCCTTTGTTATGTTGTGGTATGTTTCATCTGAACCCATTTGTTCATTTGCTGGAGAGTTTGTATTTTTAATGAAAGGTTCAGTTAGAAGAGAGGAGGAAGAAGCACTTTATTTGTTTTCATTTAGTGTTATGCCCTGGTTGTTCCCCCTGGCCCCAAGCCTTGAACCCAGGAGTAAGTGACCTGCATCCTTTGGAGGTGATTGACCTAGCTGCTACTCCAGCTGGGTGTGTCCGGGTTGTTGAACTTATCAAATGCTTTTTCTGTGTCTCTTGAGATGGTTATATGACTTTTATTCTTCATTTTGTTGCTGTAATGTATCATATTTATTGATTTGTGTGTGTTGAAGCATCATTATATCCCAGGAATAAATTCTACTTGATTGTGATGTGTGATTCTTTTAATGATTTGTTGAGTTTTTGCATCCATAGTTATCAAATATATTGATCTGTAATTTTCTTTTTTGGTGATACTTTGAGTTTGGAATCATAACAATGGCATCATAAAAAATGTTTGCAAGTTTGCCTTCAGTTTTTTGCAGCAGTTCTAGAAGAATTGGCATGAATTCTTTTTTGAAAGTTTTGTAGAATTCACTGGTCTGGGCTTTGGTTATCAGATATTTTGATTACTGTTTCAATTTCCTTGCTTGTGATTGATCTGTTCATGTTTTCTATTTCTTCCTGATTTAATCTTGAAATGTTTTGTTTCCAAGAATTTGTCCATTTTTCCCAGTTTATCCAATTTGTTGCCATAAAGTTGTTTTAGTGCTGTCTTATGATCATCTGTATTTCTGTCGTATCAGTTGTAATTTCCCTTCTTTCATTTCTGATTTTGTGTTTTCTTTCTCCTCTTCTTTATGAGTCTGGCTAGCAGTTATTCTGGTTTGTTCATCCTTTCAAGAAGTAGCTTGTGGTTTCATTGATTTTTTTCAATTGTTTTTTCATCTCCATTTTATTTATTTCTGTTCTAAGTTTTATTATTTCCTTCTACTGACTTTTGGCTTCAATTTTTCTACTATTTCTAGTTGCTTTATCTTACTCCTTTCTTTAAAAAAATAATAAACTTTCTTAGTTGTCACTTGTTCTTTGTGGAGGAAGAAATTCCAACCAGAGATGTTTAACCAGAAGTCAGTTACTTGTATTATAGTCCCAGTATATCCATAATGTTATTTTCCATGTACAAGTGAGAATTCTAAATATAATTCAACAAGCTTAATGCAGGAATATATCAAAAGAACACTGAGGTCAAGTAGTTTAAGAAAATTATTGAACAAAATTAAATTAATCAATACCACAAATTAAAGGAGAAAAACTGCATGATTAAATAAATCAATGATAAAATTTAGCAGTGATTTAAAATATTTTTTCTTTGTTCCTTTTCCAAACTAATTTGAACTTCCCTATTTTTTTTTAAAGGGAAGGTGCAGGCAGAATGAAGGCAAGCAGAGGCAGGCAGTTAAGAGAGAGAAGAAGGAAGCACTTTATTCATTTTATTTAATTTCATTTTGTTCACCCTGGCCCTGGGTTGTGAACCTGAGTCCCTGGAATGTAAGTGGACTGTGTTGACCACAGATGGCTCTGACCAAACCACTACTGCACTAAGGCATACGGTCTCATTTTTATTAGACTTTAAACAAAATAAAAATAGATGGAAATAACTTTAACATTATAAAGACTAACAAAATTTTGCAGTGGGGATCGATAAACTGTAGTTTGTGAATCAAATCTGCTCTGTCACCTACTTTTATAAATAAAATTTCTTTGAAATATAGCTATGTTCTTTCATCTATGATTGTTTATTTTTAGTCTGTCATTTTGTGATACAATGACAGAGTTGAGTAATTGTGACAGAAACCATATAGATCACAAGGTCTAGAATATCTACCCTCTGGCTTTCTATGGGAAAAAATTGCTGATATCTATGTAAAGAATTAAATGATTAAGTTATCTCTAGCAAAAAGTAGAAATATTCAAAGATGTGCCTTATCCCTAATTTTATCTACTTTAGAAAGAGAGGTGATTTGTTATTCCAATCCGATTAGGTAATCTTCCTGCTAAGATCCTTCAATGATTTTCCTATTATATTTGGAAAAGAAAATACAAATTCCTTCTTGTATTCTGTATGCAAGCTCATATATGCTCTGTTCTCTGCATGTCTTTTTTAAAACCCATTGTTGTCTTCCTTTCTTCACCATGTTACTTTTAGGTCTTGAAGAGTCCAAGTTTGTTCTACCTTTGTGCTTTTACAGATACTTTTCTCACTCCTGGATTTCTCTGCCCCTGCTTTCTCCTGCTAGTTCCTCAGCTTTTAGTAGGTCTCACTGCAATGTCAACATCTTAGAGAGGTCTTGCCTGACCATTAGAACTCTCTGTGTGCCATTTTCCAATCTCTCTATCTTGTTTTTCCCTTTACAGTACTTGTTAAAATTTACAGTTGTTTGTACTGTCTTTTGACTTGCTTTTTGTTTGGCTTCTTCTCTAGAATGTAAATCCATATTTGTGGATTTATATGGGTAGGAACTGAGTCTACTTAGTTCATTGTTCTATCATTGCTTTATCTATTTGATGTATAGATGTGGATATAGACTTAGTAAATTTTCCAAATCATAACCTTTAAAATGTGGCTAGGATTTAAACTCAGGTCTTATAATGATCCCCCAGTCCCAGACCTATTTGTTACCAAAATCTGTTAGTAAAATGCATTCATTTATTTTTTAAATCACTTGATACACATTTATTAAGCACATATTAAGTGCCAAGCTTGAGGGAGAGGGATGATGGGGACAAAAATGGACGATATGGTTTATGACTTTAAGAAGCTCACAGGAGACACATGCTGTAAGTCACTGGTTTCAGTGGAGCATAGTAAAGCCCTAAAAGAGAGAAACATGCTAAAGAGGAGGAAAGCATCATTGAATCCTGAAGAGTAAGGGATGAAGGTGGTTTCTGGAGAGGATGCTGCTGCCTGAGCTGGAGTTTGAGGGCACATCCTACTTGTATTTATTATATTGTTACCTGCTTCAATGCCAGAAAACTTGAGACAATTCATTTTGGCTATTGTTTTTAGGGGCAGGAGTTAATTAATAAATCGAGGGGGTGGGAGTGTTTGAAAAAATATTCTATGAAAAGGAACAGCATAGGAAATGGAAGAGAGATGAGGCAGAATATGATGGATTTGAAGACTGCAGAGATCCATTTGACAGAAGTTGAAGGGATATGTTGGAAAGTGGCAGAGGTAGCAGGGGTTGATCATGACATACTTTGTATGCTGTACACGAAAGAGGATCCATTGAAGAACAAGTGTATGATGCAACTGAAATTAAATAAAAGTATCAGCTGGAGAAACATGGTCTGTTTCTGTTGTCATATTTGGATCCAGAATGGTGCTAGAAGATTTGATGTGTCCTTAAATCAAACTTCTTTTGAGAAGGCTTCTATAATGCTAATTTTGTAATGGCTCTCTCTCTCTTTTTTTTTAACCAGAGAGAAATTTACTTTAGTGCTTGGAAGTATTTGACCACTTTTTGAATGCCTTTGACACCATCTGATACGCTCTTCTCTGCAAGCCCAGGTAGAATGAATTGCCCTTTGTGAAACCCTCCCTGTGCATGATTTCCCCCAGGTAGGGGACTGGGGCATTCAGAGTTTAGCCTTTAACAAATTTGTCTTTGCCTCCTTTTTTGGAGCCCCAGGCAGTCTGGAAATAAATATCTTTTTATTTTGAGTCACCTTAAAACAACATGCAAGGTGCCCAATTTATACCTGTGGGGAAAGAAGAAACTTCACAGAGAGCTAATTGAATAACTGTGCCCTTGTAGTAGGCACTTTTGTTTCTGCTAGAGGAAAGACATCTCTTGGAGAACCAAGATTCAAGTGGTCTAAATTTCCCTGGGAATTCTTGCATTTTGGGAAGTGTAGGAGTTCAGAGGAAATGCTTGTTTTCGGAACACATGGTGTTGTGTGTAGGGTGAGCATTCTTGTTTTGCTGACAGCTGCAGCAGCCCCTCTGAGGTCTCTTCAAATTGTCCACAGAGAATATCATTGAATGTAGGCTACTAGGAGGGGATCCCGAAGTAGAATAGAGGGTCCTACCCTTTAGGAACCCATTATCTATAGTGGCTTCACAAACATTTGCTTCGAGTTCAGGGAGACAGGAGATTACCTGATCATCTGTAGCATAAACCCTTAGCTTGCATATTGCTGGCCTCTGATTTATCCCTCCAGCTTCCTCATCCTGCTATACCTGGTTCTTATTCTCTAAGAAGACCTTACTCTCACGGCTCACTGAGTACCCTATGCTGTTTTATGCTTTTATAATAATATTTCTTATATTTACTCTGCCTAAAACACCCTTTCTTGCCGTCAGCCTGGTGAAGTTGCATTCATCTTTCAAAGCTCTTCTATGAATTTACTGGCTGCCAAGGTCATATAGTGATAGAAATGGAAGTTTGGTTGGTTTAAATCTAGAGCCTCTGCTCTTTACCCCTGTTCTATGCTTGGGTCTTAATTTATAAAGGTGACTGAGTGACAGCATGAAGAGGTCAATGTCATGGGAAGAGAAGTTTAATGTTGCTTACAGTTCCCATAGAAGTAAGAGACATGGCTTGCCACACAGGGCCACAGGAGGAATGTTACATACCAGTTAATTCTGCCTGCTGCTCAGGACAGTCAATGGCTGGATGCCGGTGTTTGAAGCAGAGAAAGATTTATCATTAGAAGCACCAATTGAGAAAGTGGGTGACCTGTCCTGTCTCAAATCCATGTCCCCTTCTCTAAGGATTATGGAGATTTTATAGACAAAGTAAGCAACATGGGGGAAAGTGAAGTATTTGGGGAATCCCCCCACCCTTGATGATGGCAGACACTGTGGCGTTGGCAGGAGTTCTGCTGGTTTATCAGGCTTATCACTGCTCTCAGTGGAAAACTGGTTCAGCCCATGATCTTTGTTTCTTCTGGCTAAGTTGATCTGTAACTAGACAGTACATTCATTAAATGCTATAGATTAATCAGAGTTTGTCATTTACTGGTTCTTCTGGGTAGTTTGGTTTGGTTAACTGGGTTTCACTTTACTGATTGGTTATGGAAACACTAGGTTTCTGGTCAGGATGTAGAAACAGTGCAAAGACAAGTTTAGGATAGAGCTTTTGTTTATTTTTATCACATTAAATACTCAAAAGAAACTCAGGAAAGTACAATATATTGGATATTTTCAAAATAAACTTTAAAATAAATATAATAGAATATATAAAAATTAATAATGTAAGCTTGAGTCACTGTTCCTTCATCTAGAAAAGTTAAAAACTGGTATTATAAAAAAAAAATAAGGTAACTAATAAGAAAAACTCAGCGTGATGAAAGTAAAATTAAAAAAATTTGGATTGTATTGCCTTTCCAAACAAAACAATATCAATAACACTAAAACTAAACAGGATAAAATATTAATCACACAGGATTTGGGTAAAAGATAAATTTGAACCTTGGTTTTGACACTTGCATACTATGTAACTTTAACAGATTTCTTAACTTCAGTTTTCTCATCTATAAAATGAGGATAATAAGCTCTACATCATAGGCTTGTCTTAAATAAGGTAATATATACCAAGTTCTTGAATAGGTCCCACAGAATAATCACAAGCAAAGAGATTGAAGAGGTAATCCAAATTCTCCCCCCAAATAAAAGCTCAGGACCACATGACTTTTCCAGTAAGTTCTGCCAAACTTCCAGAGAAGAATCAACACCCATTCTTCTCAAACTCTTCCAAAAATATCAAAGAATAGGGAACACTCCCAAACACTCTCCATGAGACCTATATCATGCTGATACCAAAAGCCAACAGAGATGTCACCAAGAAAGAAAATTACAGACCAATATCTCCAATGAACATAGATGAATCAATCTAATAGATCTGTTTTTAAATGGAGTTTCTTTACACTTTATATAGCATCTTTCAGTATTTTTTTGTATGACTGGTTTTGTGTTGATAAATTCCTTTAACTTTTGCTTATCAGAAAAGCTTTTTATCATTCCTTCAGTTCTGAATGATAATCTCTCAGGGTATATAGTATTCTAGGTTGAAAATCCTTTTCTTTAGATCTTTTGAATATATCATGCCCTTCCCTCCTGGCCTGTACAGTCTCAGTTGAGAAATCTGCTGACAATTGTATGGGGACTCCTTTGTATATAACTTGTTTCCCTTTGGATGCTTATAAGATTCTTTATATTATATTTTTGACATTTTGATGACAATGTGTCTAGGTATAGGTCTGCTTAGGTTTCTTTTATTAGGGACTCTTTAGCTTCTTGGGTGTAGAGCCTTGCTTCATTCTTTGGGTTGGGAAAATTTTCAGCTATTATTTCTTCAAATACAGTTTCTGCCCGCCTTTCTCTCTCTTCTCCTGGGATCACAATAATGTGAATGTTGTTTCTTTTGATGTTATCCCATAGGTCTTGAATGCTGTGTTCATTTCTTTGTATTCTTTTAGCTCTTTGCTGGTTTGCTTGAGTGCATTTCTCTGCCCTATCTTCTAGCTCACTGATTCTATTGGAGGCTTCATCCATCCTATTCTTAAGTCCCTCTATTGAATTATTTAGGTAAGTTCTTGTGTTCTTTACTTCTTTGGCATTGGTTTTAAACTGCTTCATTCTTATCTCTCTTTTTTATTGCTCTCTTTTTCTTCCCCTATTGTTTTCTTGATTTCCATGAGTATGTTTTTCACTGTTGCCTTAAATTCATCCTCAGGTAGTTTGCATATGTCTGTTGTATTCGGATTTTCCCCTGGGTATTTGATTGGGTCCATCATTTCATGTATATTTCTCTGTGTCTTTGCTCTGTTTGGCATGCTGTTTTGTGGATTAGGTTTCCCTACATCATGGTCTTGTGTAGGGTATTGACTTGCACTGAGTAAGCCTGGACCTTCGTTTGCACACTGAGATTTCTTGAGTTTTATGGTGTAACTACTGGTTGGATTTGTTGAAGTTCTTAAGTGAAAGTTTAATCTATGGGGTCGGAGTTTGTGTGTGGGATGCAGAGCCTTCCCTCAGCGTCCTAGCTGCCAACCATAATGACCACCTTGTTGTTGGCCCACAATTGACAGTCAGGCTGCAGTTTCACCTACACCCTGATCTGGTGCTAGTAGATAGCATTGATGGATTTTCCGTCTGGAAGACTCTCTTCTTCCTTTGAGCCCGAGAGTGGGATTTCTGTTGTGTGGGTCCTGTGGCACCAGGGCAATATTGTGGGAGTGGGTGGAGGTGGTCTATTCCCCTAGCCGCCTTCCAGTTATGGCGGTGCCCCATGTAATTTTCTTGCCAGGCTATCCATTCAAATCACCAGGGCATTGGTGCTCCTTCTGCCTTGCACCTAGACCCTCTCCCCTGGTTCCATGTCCCAGTCCTGCTGGGTGGGTTCTCCAAGTTTTCATGATTCCTGGGAGGGTTGGTTCTTCCCTCAGTTTCACCCCCTCTGCTGGGGCTGGAATCCCAAGTCCAAGCCTATGGTTTAGCTCTGAACACAGACATTTTGCCTACCCTTTGTTGTCACAATTGCTGCTTTGTCTCTAGAGCCTCAGTGCCTGCTTTTCCTCAGTATTTGTTTCTGGAAAATAGGTAAATTCCTAGTTGCTCTATGGGGAGGTTGTAAGTCTCAGTCCTACCAGGTTGCCATCCTGGCCGGAAGTCCTAGATAGAGCTTTTATTGAGGTTTCAGAGGGAAAGACAAGGTAGGGTGGGGTAAAGGTTTAAGATTTGCTAGTTTGCTAGAGGAGTGTTCTCTAGTTACCTGGCACCTGCCTCTGGGATGGTTGCTTTCTAGCATTTAGACCAGAGAGAGGTGATTGGTTAGTTTGCATATTAAAGGCATGCTCCTGGCTGTGTTCTTTGCTTCTCTAAGAATCATCTAGCCCTGGGAGGGAAAATCCCGCCCCGACAAGTAGGATTTTTTAAGATGTTAAAATATCTTAAGATAATATTCAGGAAAAAATAGCTAATGACTTATATAACTACTTTGTTCTGCTGTCTGTAAGGAAGAATACATTATTCGCAACATTCTAATGCTGTTCAATTAGTCTCAGTAGATGAGCTGAGTGCTTTGGGAGGAGAAGTATCCTGGGTTCTAGCTTTCTTCCTGTTTTGTCACTTTAGGCAACATATTTTTACCTGTGGGTTTAATTTTTCTCATTTGTAAAGTGATAACTTTGTTCTTATTTAGTTGCAGGTTATTTTTGTAATCTCTCAATGTGTTTAATAGTTTTTACTCCAGGAATATTGACAAAACTTAGCTCATGGCATATAGTTATATCCAAGCACCTAAATGAATGACTTCTTAAATATCAGGGATTAATTTACCGATGGGCTATGGACTATTGTTAAGGTAGGGACTGAAAAATAGAAATTTAAAACAATATAGGACTCATCTTTGTAGAAATGTGAATAAAAAATGGAGTAAATATGTCAGGAACAGTCTTCTTGTCAGCCACATGAACTGAGGCAAGAGAATCCTCTTGAATTCTCAGTTTCCTCCTCTGGAAATAAGGATACTAATATAATGTACCATACAGGGTTGTGAAGATTAGATGAAGTCATGTGTGGAAAGATCTTAGCATAGTGTCTAGCATATAGTAAATAATTCAGTGGGTATTATCTGTGGGTTATAGAATGTGCCCATAGGAATTAGAAGGGTTTTAGGTGGTTAGTTGACTACTTATGGAGACTTCGGGCTGGCTATCTAGCAAATATTCCATCTGCTAATTGTCTCTGATCGGTATACCCCAGATGTCAGTCAGGGTTGGGTGGAGAAGGGATACCCCATGACATCTTGGAAATAGGCCTTGGTATAAGTTCAGAATGATTCTGAATGCTAATATTCTAAAAATAATAATGGTAGTAACAACAGCAGCAGCTACAACAATAATCATTACCAGATCTTTCTGACTCAGGAGATTATGATCTTGACTACTTTTGTTTTTCTGAGATGCCTGAAAATCATCCTTTGAGGGTAGTGGGAGGCCAGTGTCATCTATGGCCTGAGACACTTCAGTGGGTTCAGTAGGACTGAGGTTGTCCCTGTCTATGACAGGGTGAAAGTCTGTGATGTTATCAGAGGAGCATAGAATAGTCAACTTCAGGGCATCTGGAAGTTTCAATATGTATCACCCTGGAGACAGAGGCATTGACATATTCTTTTAAAATGCAAATATAGTGTGGAAAGCATTGTGCATCAATCCTTTACCTTCTTTTCTGGAATGATAAATCATATCAGTCAGTCCCTTGCCTGGGTAGAAGGCCAGGGAAGGTTTGGAGCATAGGCTATTCTTTTACCTCTGTATATAGTCTTAGTATCTCATCTATGCCCTAATCTGGACAATTTCATTTTCTTTTCACTAGTTTTATAGTTGAAAGTAATTTCATGCCCTACTTCATATAGTATTGCACATTTCATAATACAAGAAAACAGTTTTTTTCTAAATAAAAAATAGATTTGGAAAGGTTGTAGATAAGGGTTAAAGCTTAGTCTTTCACTTCTACTTAAAACTTCCCGATCCTCATATAGTCTCTCTGTGTGTATATATAAATAAATATATATACATATATATCTTATGTATATATGTTTATTGCTTTAGCTGCAGCATTTAAATTATATTCCCAAGCAAATGAATTAATAAATTGAGATAATTCCTGAGTAAAATGTTAAAAGATCTTCATCTTCAAAAATTTCATTATGTAATACAAAGACAAATTAAAAAGCAGGATGACCATGAGGGCCTGAAACTACACTACAGCTATGGAGATGCTAAGAAGAGGTGGATAGACGCAAGCAAGGGTGAGGTGAAGGAGAAAGAGCATGGATAACCAGAAGAGACCTAGTGATATCAATTAAAAGAAGAAAGTCAGGGGGAGAAGCAGAGATGGGGGAACTGGAATAGAAACAGGGCATGATTTTGGATCTACACATGTTAGGTTTAGGTGACATAGACTTAGATGTCAGTTAAGATGTTTAGGTGCATGTCACCCCTAGTGAGTTCTCACTTAAACTAGGCTACTTTATCTTTCTTCTGATATTCAGTAGTTTTCATGAGGAAATGGAAGAGGATTAAAAAGATACAAAAGTCATGATTTTTGCTTTCCCAGAATTTCACTTGATTAGGGTGAGACAGTTTGTCCTCAACAGAACAAGTCACAAAATAGTGACATTAGCGTCAATCTGTGAAATGGCAGAAAAGGAAGCCTTTTGGGGGTAAGAAGTTAGAAACTGCAAGCAGTTACTTGTAGAAAGTATTCTGTGGGCCCAAGATTAGCATGATCCTTAGGACCTTCTTGAAGCAGCTACCCTAAATGAAATATCTTCTTCAAGTTTATTTAAAAAAATGAAAAAAATAAAGAAAAAAACAAAACCCAGTATAGCAGGCCTTTATTTTATGGTAGTAATTATATGTAAGTATATTAATAAATATAGATAAGGAAATGCCACTAATTGATTTATTTTTGTCTTTTCATGGGGAAATCCTTTTTTTTTTTTATTCTGAGCCTGAATGAAGAAGACTTAATACTTTTTTCTGACAGTTGATTGCTTGTGTGGTTACAGTCTAGGGCTGACTCTGTCCACAGGGATTTTAAAGCCTCTGTATATGTGGTCAAAACACCTATAACAATAACAAATCCTAGCAAGGGAAGTTCTCCAAGCGTATAAAGGAGGTATTGAAAGGACTCAGCTTTCCAATGATAATTTATGTGACCCTAACAGTGACGAAAATGAGAGCTTATTGGAAAGTATTTTCCTTTTGATAAGTAAAATATTAGCATATGATAGAAATTTAAAAGAATTTCCTGGGTTAGAAAATCCCATCTTTGGAATAATGCTTTGATTAAGCATATGCACCTACATCATTAAATAAGGGTGTCAGGTTTACTACCTCATTAAAATAGTGCCATCTAGTGGTGAATATTTCAAATTGTAGCGAGGTGCCTTGAGAGTTGTCACAAAGCCTCCAGGGCCTTAGCTTAGATCATGCAGTATTCATAATTTGATTGTGCATTTATTCATCTGTCATTTCACTTACTTTAATGATTACATCTACATTATGTGCATCTGGATGAATGATGTATGGGAAGAGGCGAGGAAGACACAAACACTGACCTCAAGGCATTTGACAACCTAGTAGGGGAGACTACTTGTAAACTAACATCTGCTGTCCGGTGATACTAACTATGAGAAAAGGACAATGGGGGCCCCGGCAATTCAGATGTCTGGTAAGGTTGCATTGACATTGCTGGAAAGACCTCCCATGTGTATAGGGGACATAAAAGGAAGTGTGGCAGCAAGGAAGAGATGTTATTTGAAGTATCATCAACTTGCACCAGGATCGGATTCCTGACTCTTCCAGACCTCTCTTTTGGGCTCTTCTTATATCTTTGACCCTACCTCTAAATCAGGAAATGGAATAAACTTGCAATTCACTGCTGAGTGGAGTTCTCTCTCTTTCATGGGCTTGACTCTTGGTCATCCTAGAATATAGGTTGTTGGATGTAGGGTAGATATGTTTAAAGCCCTTGGCATTTTCAGGAATGGATTAATAAATTTTTATGTGCTTTATTTGCCCTTTGCTCACTTATACTTTCCTTTTCTTCTGCCTGGAGATGTTTCTCATAAGTCTTCCTATTCTTTACATAGCTGTGTCTCTGTGCATTGTAACCTACACAGTACTTGTCAGGAGAAACATACTCATTGTGCGATTCTGTTGAGTCATCTAACAATTCTAGTTCCAAGGGCTGTTTTCTCATAAAAACCAGGTCAATAATATTGACCTACCTACCTTAAATTAGTATTGGTAAAGTTCTTTACCAATTTTTGCTGGGTTATGTTGACTTGTCTGCCCAGCATTGATGGTTCAGGATAATTGATGACTCACTCTCTGATTCTGGAAGAGGCAGATAATGCGTGCGCGCATATGTGTGTGTGTGTGTGTGTGTGTGTGTGTGTGTGTGTGTGTGTGTATGTGTTGGTGGTGTTGGGGGGAAAGTTAAAGAACATTTGACCTACTTATATAGACTAGGTGCTCTATAATGCTTATTGAGAGGAGGGAGAAATAATTTTGAATGGAGGGTAACAAAATATACTTATATTACTCTTAATACTAAATTATTGTATATTGGGAGGAGACTTGAAGGGGATGTTGAAGGTCAGCACGTTTTCCCTTTGCTGTATTTTACTGACATTAATATTCAAATTTTTAAATTATTTTGTCAAATTCAAATAATGGGACAGGGGAAGGATGTTGAATTGTAATATACTTAGTGGTGATTTATAACCAGGTTAGGATTCTTCTTCCTCAGGAATATTCACTAAGAGGTAATGGCACTGAATTCAAGCATAGCCCCTTATGTCATGACTTGATGAATGACAGCTATCAATTTGGGATCTAGCAGATTCTTTTTCCTCTTCCCCCCCAATCCCTAACTTGTCAGATGCAGTTGACTTTTTTTGTTTTTGTAGTTGAAATTGTTTAAATTTCACATTTATTTAATTTTTTGGTGGGTCACATAAAATTTATTGAATCTTTGAATGAATCATTTCTCTTTGCACTTCTCCATTATCTTGGGTGCATACCCCATTATTTTGTCATATATATCCAAACATTTTTCAAGGTAACATTATCCTGGTCCTGAGTGTTCAGAACTCTTCATTAGTAGTATTAGATTCATTGTATTAATAGTTGCAATTACACATTCTTTCTATATCCTGACATCTTTGGTATATGACTTTGTAGTTCCTCTCACTGGTGTTGATTAATTTGCCTTTTGATTCTGAGTTTGGCTACATGACTTTCATTGACCAAAGGGGTGTTATAGTCTCACTCAAATTTTGATGGTTATCAATGATAGCATTTAGGCTTCCATTTATCCTTTGGTTTTAGACGATGAAAAATGCATGTACCTTCTGAACTCTTGGCATCAGTGGGTAGTTTGAACACCCTAACCTGCATGACAAACTCTTCTCCATTTACAGTACCCAACTGTTATCAAGGTCCAATCCACTTTCTCCTTTTTTACCATTCCAGATTATCTTGTGTCTACTCTGTTACACTCAAAAGTCCCTTGTATGAGTAATGACTTTCTTTCAAGTTCTCCTAGTGTGTCATGTGTCATCATATTTGACATCCAACTTACTAACTGATGGTGGATGACTGTATTCTGTCTTGTCTTCACAGGATAACTATAAAAATGTTAATCTGTGAAACTTGCAGATGGTTGAAGAAATGTCACATGTTTCTACTTCAACTATTGTTCCTTTGTCATGACATGAGAACATGCCTGCATTAGCTTGAAGGGTGAAACACAGGGAATAGAGCTCACTTGCTCCATCGCACCAGTCAGTAAATCAGTCAACAGACAGCAGGTCCCAGATGTGTTAGCCAGCTCAGCTAAGACCTCTTGAGTCTCCTCGTCAACCCACAGCTATCTGCAATTATTTTAGCAAGGCAAGATCAGCCAAGGCTGGCTGAGATCAAATGAACCTCTAACATGTGAGCAAAATAAGTACTCTTGTTGTATACCACCAAGGTTTTATGGTTGTTATACAACACTTTTGTGAATATAGACAATGGATGAATCAAGTGTGGGTACTTCTGGATTGGCCATGGCATAAATAATATAAAACCTGCACACTTTAGCAACTCTTATTAAAACCAGCAAGTTCAAAAATGAAGAAAAGAATGTAGCGTAGATCATGCTTAGCCATTTTCCTCACTATCTTTAAGAGTTTATTTCATTTAATTTTTTTGTGTGTGCCAGGACTCTTAATAAGCAATTAAAAAAAAGCCTTAAGTAAGATTAGCAATTTGCACCTTTTTAAAAATTAACAGCACTCTGTTGTTTTGATATTGAGCTCCATTATCAATTTGCATCTTTAAAGAGGTGTAACCTTTCTCAGATATTTCACTCCATCTTCTTATATTTAACTAGCAAGATTTGATTTTTACATTGCTTGTGTTGCATTTACTTCTGCACAATTAAAGTGAGGGGAGAGGAAGAGAAAAAAACAAGGCTCAAAAATTAGGAGCGTGTGTTATTCAGGGTTGGTGGGGGATCCTGTTAAGTAGCCCTGTGTGTTGCTAAAGAGAAAAATGTTCTAGAGTTTTTGAAACATATAAACACATGTTTCTGCTTGCTTGGATTGTTGCATGCCATGACCTCTCATTTATTATACTAGCTCAGTGTACACCATAGCCCTCTGCCCACCACGGAGTCCTGAGCTCTGCAGGTTTTATAGTGGTACAGTTTCAACCACCTTCTCACACTCACTCTACCTTGCCCAGTCTGTCCAAAGTCCTACATTCAACGGCCACACCATCCAACACAGAACCCATAGAGCTGTCTCATGAGTAGGAGGGACCACATACCTCAAAGTCACCCCTTACTTGCCACTCTCATCTGCTTAGAGAGGAGGTTCAGACTAGTGGTCACGAAGCTCCTTTTCATGAGGTAAAAGCACACCGCATAAACTCTTTTTGTTTAGGAAAGAAATCCTAATCATGTTGACCAGTAGAGGAAAATTATGCTAAAAGTTCGATTGTTAATAAAACCATTTTTTTTCAGATATTTGCATCAAACTGTGAAACACTTCTGTGTTGCCTGACTTTGTCGGTTAATAGAGCAAACCATGAATCAAGTCAATGTATTTTATGTTTTAAATAATAGTCCAGTTAAAACTGAAGCTATATTTTCACCATCTCCTAAGCTGGAAGCAGACACTGAAATTTTCTTGAACTGAGATGACATTCTATGTATTAAATCCCTGTTAAGATCGTGGGAGGAACCAGTTATTCTTGGCTGCTTTTTAGAGTTGTGTGCAAAATCTAAAACTTTGTTTTTTATTCTTAATTAAAGCCAATTTAATCTTCAATTAATTATTCTTTCTAATGGAAGAAGTGAAAAAGATGTCATTCATTACAGAGAAGGGGGAAAAATGTAAAGCATTCAATCAGATTATGTTTGTCTCCACCATGCAATTTAAATCATTTGTTAAATCTTGCTTTTGACCTCCCTCTAAACGAGTTGCCATGGGATATATGGATGTGTCATCCCTTGTGGCAATGTTTTCTAGCTATTTATATGATGTTTTCTTTGGGGAAACCTGATCTAAGAATTCTCTAAGGCTTAGTCTTTAATTTCTAACTAAAATTATCATTAACGTGCTGTCAAATGGTCCCTGAATTTTTAGCTCATACATATCTGGAATCTGAATATGTATTTGAAAAACTTACTTATATGCAAAAAGTGTATAGTACATACATCTATATATAAAAGTAATCATGTTGCTTAGATTTTGAAAACATTTGAGCTGCATTGATTAACTTTAATAAAGGTTAATTTTGGCAAATAATCAACTGACTTACTCTTTCAAAGATAATATAGAAAAGTCTTTTTAATATAAAAATGAGTATGTATGATATCATTGATATGTAAGAGTTGTTGTAAGAAATGAGCAGCACTAGAAAATATAGGAAGAAATAAGATTCATGAATACATAAGATGTAGAAAGAGTCGGATTAGAGTGAATGGGATTTCCCAAAGACTAGCCTAATGACCCATCAACAAAATTTAGTCTTTTGCCCAGAAGCAAGTAATAGATCATTCAAAAGAAAGGATGTGGCGGTCTCTGAGATGCTGGCTACAGTAGCTGAATTTAAATTTCAGGAGAGCACTGCTCTGATTTTTAAGCTTTTTATTTGATGTTTTCCAAATTGCAAAGTGGTCTTTTTTTTTGTTTTTTAACCATCGAAACAATGTTAAGATGTATCAAGTGAACACAAATGATCACCGCCCCTTCCATTTCCAATCCTGTGTTCCTACATGATTCAGTGATAGCCGACCGGTTTGTGGGTCTTCCGTGCTTTGCACCATTTTTAATCAAACATATACAAAAATATATTTACATGAATAATTAAAAATTTGAACTGAAATATAACCATACTATGCACATTCATTTGCATTTTGATTTTTGTACTTGGGGGTAGATTCTGGAAAATCCTGAGAGAGAGTAGGCACAGATCTAGTGATACCCTCTCATTTTTTCTTTCTTTATGCATACATACATGTACTCAACATTTTTATATAAATGGAATCATTTAATTAAAATTGTTCCAACATGTATATTTTTTACTTTTTTTGCACCCTACCCCATTTCTTTTCCCCCTTTCTCCTATACCCTCCTTTTCTCTCTCAATCCTGTACTTGTATAAGCTGATGTACGTCCTTCAATACTTTTCTCCATTCTGTAAAATTTTTATGCCTAGGCATATACACACCCAAAGGCAGATACTTTTCCCTTTGTGTTTTAATCCTACAATATGCTTCACTTTGAGTTTGGAAAAGGTGACCCCTCTTAATCTGTTTTTGATTATTCTTCCTTTGATCTCACCTCATAAACGTTTCAACCATTTGGGCCTCGGCTCACTCTCTTATTTTCTACATAAGCCACTGAGGTAATCTCATACATTCTTATAGTTTTAATGGCCACCCTTTTGCTATATATGCCCAAATCTATGCTCCTAATTTTTGATTCCTGTATTCGACTTTCTGCTGAATATATCGATCTAATTTTTGCACAGGTATATCCAACTTAACATGCACCAACTTCTCTCTTCTCTCCTCCCCTTTGTGTCGCTATTATTTATGGCCGTTAACCTACCATCGTCTGGTCATTAAGCTTGAAACCTGACATTTACAACCAATCACCAATTTCTGCTACCTTTATCACTTAAACAGTTTTTGGAATTATTCTCTCCAGACTTCAGATTTCTGGTTCTTCCATTATTGCACTAGCTAAGATACTCATTGAGTCTCACTTAAATTATTTCAAAATTTCAAAATTTTAACTTATTTTTTCATTCAGACTCCTTAAATAGTGAATCTCTGGGGACATGGCCTCCACCTTATCAAAAAAATGTACTGTTTACTGGAAGCATGATGTAACTGTTCATGTTGTTTCTATTTATTGTTTTTAGAGTAGAAAGTACATATATTCATCACAAATAAGACAAAAACAAAGAAAAATCATGGGCAGAAGGAGAAGTTGAGCAAAGTAGTAATGTGCCACGGATGGGAGATGCATCAGATATTCAAACAACATGGGAGATCACCCCGCCCACATGTCTGCCCTTGCTCAGCTGGCCCTTTCCTTTCTAGATCAGTGATCTGATGCTGTCCTTTTCATGTCTGCTCTCCTGTAGTTGGAGTGAGCTCTACAAAACTCAGATTTGATCTTTGTATCACTTAACATTGCAGTACATAGATTAATGTGACTGATTTAAGGGATAGAGTCAGTTCAAATTTAATCAGGAGAAAGAACAACTGAGGAAATCATGACTATGAATCATGGAGAAAACAGCCATCAGAAGACCACTGGGTTCATTGGGTGGGCAATGAAGAATTAGATGACACAACCAGCCTCAGCTCTTTGGAGGTGTCATTTCAAATCACCATTGTGAATTGATTTCTTCCAGGTTGTGTTGGTGGTCAGATAGTGTCTTTGATCACTAAGATCTAGAATAAATGTAATCCATATTTCCTTGAGGCTTTATTGGATAGTTTTCTACTGAGGAGGCAGATCTTACGGAGTAGAAACCAGGAAATACTAGGGTATATAATTATAGGGAGAATGGAACAAAGTATTTGGAAGAAGGTATAGACAGCAGTGTTGTAATAAAATTGATACCAAAACCAAAGGAAAGAAAGAGGAATCTAAAATATTGGTGGTGGGTATTATTTCAGTGAAAATCCTATTTTATTTAATTTTTGTTAAATTCTTTTAAGTCATTGAAAAACATTTTGGGAATAAGGCAACAAATTGAATGCATTAGTTCTCATTTGTCATGGACATTCGATCTCCTTAAAGATTGTTTGGGTAATTTTGGCAGCTGTTAGGTACATGAATCTTGTGTCATCAGAATTTTTGAATCATACTTTGGCCAATGGGACCATAGGATGAGGTGAAGTCTATATGAATTTCAGTAACATCAGTGACCAATGGTGTTTCAGAATTAATGGACACTGGAGGTTCTCTTTGAGTTCCTCAGTCACCTTCTTGGGGAGAGGTTCAAGCTTCACAAGTAATTAGGAATGGACTACTATACTTCATTTTGGATACCAGTCACCAAAAGTTTCCATGCTACTTTGTGAAAAGTTTGAAAACTTCTCATTATCCTTAAGCGAGGATCACTGTGTTTTATCTGGTTTAGACCTACTCATGTAGATCATTTATATGTAGTTGACTCAATATATGCAGTGCTACATAAAGCCTGAATTGTTTGGTCCTATGGGGTCACCTTTTGATAAGGGAAATTGGATTCAACTTATAATGAGAAATATTTGGCTCTCAGTGTCCTCAGGGAGGGTCTATCACCAAGAAAGTTCTGGAAGAGAGTTATTGATTCCAAATGTTAGTTATCAGGATTCAGATGATTCAGAAATTAAAATGGAAAAATAAATTTTTCCTGCAGAAGCAGAAGTCTTAATTTTTTTTGTCAGTCATAAACCTTTGCATCATAATTTCATCAGCCTCACCCACAAGGATGGACAATGAAACAAAGTCATATTCAAAAAAGTTTACAATCTTCATTTAGAGGTACCAGAAAAAGTAGGAGTTAATAGTAGTATCTATTTTTCTGTCTCTCCATGGCTAATACCTAAATGTGGAAGCACAGGAAAAAATGAAGATGTAAGATGATAGCTGATCTAAGTGTATATTCCCTGATCTTATTCTTTAAAGCCAGCTAATCAGAATCATGCAAAGGCACCATGTTCTCATTGACCAATAAAGATAACTGCTAGATTTAATGATGCTTTTGTGTGAGAGGAGAAAAAACTGGAGATTTATGTTGCCTCCTTAGGAGAGTTCTCCCATGTTGTCTCCTCTGCAGGAAGTGTCAGAGGTAAATGAGGCAACCAGCCCCAGGAGATCACCCCCATATGATCACTGCTGGTGGAGGAGTATTAGCCAACTGGGGGATGGGTTTGCTTTTTAACCTAGACTAGAGAGAAGTAGGTGAAGAAGGGCTAAGAGTGCTTGGACTTCAGAGCCACCAAAGCACTGCCTTCGGAGAAAGGAGTGGTAGCTTGGTGACTGAATTTCACAGAATTAAATTTACGTGGATGAGATGTAGACTTTGGCATCAGCCCCATGCTAATGTTTAGACAAGAGAGAGGCTTCAATCTCATCCCTAGGCAAGATGGGAAGTGTTCTTTCTGAGCTTCTTCTTTGAAGACTCAGTTACTTTAAAGTCTCCCTTGCCATCATCACTCCCCTTTCTGGTAAAGAAGGTAAGATAAAATAACTTTGCAAAGATATTCTTTTAAATTATAATTTTACTGAATATTGTCTCTTGTATGCCTGTAATACAACCCATCTAGGAAAATTTCTCTCAACTTCCCTTCATTCTTAAACCATTCTTGAATGTTCTAATGGTTTTGAATATCTGTGCTCTGGGGTGGCACCAAATGGACAATAAATATACTGCTTTGGATATTAATTTCAAATGTTTAGTCTTCCAGCAAATCTGAAATTTAGCCAAATATATTTTCCCTATTCCAACTTTATATTCCTTATAATTTCTGAGAAACTTTCCTGCTAGCAGACTTCTCAGACAGTGACAAACTGAATTCTCATTAAAACAAAGAAAGGTTAATAGAAAAAAAATAACCTATTTAAAATGAGGTAACTCACTAGTCTTTCAGCTGTAAATTGACAATAGGATTTATATAAATCCATAATTGTATCTCTTTTACCTGCAGTTAGGCTAGTTAATGATGAAAAAAGTATATAATTGATGGTGTGGCTTTAATGAGGATTCTTTTTACAGAGTTAAAAAAATCCACCAAATTAAATCATGCCATTTACTCCATTGCAAATTGAGCACCACCCTGTGAGCAAAAAAAAAAAAAAAAAAAAAAAAAAAAAAAAAAAAAAAAAAAAAAAAAAAAAAAAAAAAAAAAAAAAAAAAAAAAAAAAAAAAAGAGAAAAGAAAAAGGAAAAAAAAAAATCATCAAGTAGCTTAAATCAGTTACAGCTAAATGTGTAAGTCAGCATGTGCTTTAGCCTTTAGTCATGAAGAATATATTAGATTTTAAAAATAAATGGCTTTCTGCTGAGTCTTCATTGCAATGGCTTTCTGACTTTTAATTAAATTTTCAGTACTTGTGGATGCTTCCTCATGTACTCTGCCCACGGAGCTCAGATTGCCTCCATCATTAAGTGGAGTGGAAAACCAAATTGGAGATTATTAAGCTTGTTCATTTCTTTGTTATCGGTAGCTGGTGATTCGCTCCTTTTTACTTGTTAAATAAGGATGGAGCTTTCTACCAGGATATTTTCCAAGAATGAAATAAGCTCTCGTAAACAGAGCATGATTAGCCCTAATGCGGGAGCTTGTTAAATGTTCCTCATTATACATTTCTGGTCTGTTTCATCAGTGTTAAATGAACTTAATGTAAATTAATAAAAACAGGTTTGCATTATTTGTAACAGGATTGAGAGTAAAGAAGAAAACTGTAAGCAACACTAAACTCGGCAACTAACGTTGAAGTTTGCACTTTTCTTTGCTGCCCTTTCTGTTCTATGGAATTAAGAAAGTTGTTCCAAAGGCTTAATATTTAATCTTTTGGAATGGAGTATTACAGTTTAGGTCTTACATTAGAGACTTTAATTGCTAATTTGGTGCTTTTCTGCAATTTTGTTTTTGCTCCTTTTGAACTTCCCAGAAATAAAGAGATATGAAAATCATGTGTTACTGTAGGAAGCAATCTTCAACAAAGGAATTAGAATTTTTATACCAACAGGGTTAAGAACAAAATAATCTTGGCTATAGACCTAATAGTTGGTTGATTTTAAATTCATATTTGTTTTGATTTATAAAAAATGAGTTCATTGCAGATGCTTCAAGGCAAATGTGTGATGTAAAATTCACATTGTTTTAAACAGTGATATTCTTAAAATACAAGCCTTCCTCTCCTAATTAAGGAGAAGCCAAACTAAAAAGACACTTAAACATGCACAGAAGGTCAAAAGCTAAGGTCCACGAATCTGAGCGATAAAATGATTGATCTCTGAGATGTGGAAGTAGATGCCCAAGAGCAAATAAGAATAATTGGAGATCTCAGCAATTACAATTTCTGGACCTTCATTAACTCAAGTAGGATGCACCTAAATTGTAACCTTCAGATGCTACTGTCAGGAATGTGAGGGGACAGTGACTTAGTCTGCCATTATCAATGGGGCTGTGGTTACTTGTTGTTACCACAAACATCATAATGCTCATGAGGGTTGAGCAAGTGTTTAACATTTAGTGAAACCAAGATAAAGGTTACTGAAATACAGAAAAATGCATCAAGTACTAGGGGTACAATCTCATTTTAAGGAGGAGATTTCTGGAATTTAACTTTTTACTGAAAATTTTTTAACTCCTCAGACTAATGCTAGACAATGTTTGCTTAACATAGGTGACAACATATACAGCAAAATCTTGATTTTCACTAGAATTTTCAGAGAATGTCATGTTCATAGTCCAGGACAGTGAAAATGTAGACTGCATCCCACAGATATCACCACAGCAGATGGCAGATACAGCTCATAGTTCACTCTTTCCTGCTCATCCTGGATCAGTTCTGGAATCCTTCTCAACACAGGAAGCCAGGCAGCCCCTACCAATAGGTTGCCATTGTTATGTGAGATGGGGCCTTCTTGCCATCAGTTTCTAATTATTTAAGTTTTCAATTATTGGCTTACATAGACTGACTTATAAAATCTCTTTTTAACTTTGTGATTGAAACATTTGAGATCATTTCCTGCCTTCGTAGGGTATGGTGAACACAATTTAATTGTCACTTCGTGATTTATTGTAATCTTCACTCCTCAAAGATCCTGTGCTTCAGTATCATCATGATGAAAATTAATTTTATTTTCATAATGAATTATGTATGCAGAAAGTCAGAGGATTGGACTGAAATTGTACTGAACCCAGGATATGTACTGGAAAATTTTCTTTCCTTCCTTCCTCCCTCCCTCCCTCCATTCTTTTCTTTCTTTCTTTGTAGCAAATCCTTGATTCTTTGGTGTTGGACCAAATATTTGAGAAATAATTTGTTTTCCAAACTATGAGTTAGAGGAAAAGCAGAGTATAGGCCTTCTGAAGTGACTGGTTGATGTTAAAATGCCAATTTGGCTTTGTTACAGTTCCATACACTGTGAACTTGAGCCTCTTTCTGCCTTACTGGCTCCCTGTCATCTGCCCTTGTTCATCTTTGATCTTAACCTGATGTTTCCATGCTGGCTTCCCATTACTGGTTAAGCTTTTGTCTTGAGTTCTTCCACACTAGCTCTCTCCTCCCCTGCTCTCCCAAGTACAGCTTTAAAAATAGATTCTGATTAGGTGACAGCTTTTATTCATGGAGTTCTATTTAACAGCTGACTAAATATATTAACTTAAAAAACAGCAACCTAAAACTCATCTTTGCTGTCATGTAATAAGGACTAACCGTGTGTGCTTGAGCACAAAGGTCACAGGGAGGAATTTAGGCATTGCAGAACAAATTCAGAGAATTCAAATGTTATTTTAGCATAAGAAACACTATTTAAAGATTTCACCAAGGTAACAATGAATGATTCTAGGTGATCACAAAATTAATCTGTGATACATGGAAGAGTAACAAGAACATCTCCTTAAAATCACATATGTCTGTATATAATATACAACTAATAATACTGATGATAGAAAATATTAATTGAACACTTACTATATGCTAGGCTCTATTCCAAGAGCTTTATATATTTTAATTTATCTCATAACCACAACAGTTGTATGGGACTGCTGCTATTATTATCATCATTTTATGAATAAAGTCACTGACTATAAAGAATGCAAATGACTTTCTCAATGTAAACAGCTAGTAAATAAATTGAATCCAGGGAGTCTGACTCTAGAGCTGACATTTGCTTTGGTTGCGTTTTTGGAAGCTATATGTTTTTCTTTTGGTGTTCTTGAACTTAACCTAAGAAAGAAGCTAGGTAGGTAATTACCACCTCATTAGCCAAGCTTATTTTGGCATAAATAATGATGCTAGAGAGGAGGATAAAACAGGAACTTCTGGAGATATACAGAATATGATACTGTTATTCAAAGGACATTCATTTTTATCTTTACAAAGGTGCTGTCCCCACCCTGCTGCCTCTCTGAAAGTCAGAATGAAATAGAAATCAGAAAAGGGTCACCAAATCTCTTACTAGTATTATTCTTTATCACCACCTTCTCATTTCTTTTATGATTGGATATTGGGGGAAGAAATGAGATTATTACTTTATCGAATGACTTGACATTTTTCACAGCTACTAAAGGAGGTGAGTGACTGAAGCTTAGAGTTGATTATAAATAAAGTAAGACTGACACAAGCTAAGATGAGGATCTGGGTCAAAATCTGTTATCTAATTAGGCAGGGGCTGTTGAAGAAGTAGAACAAATGAAAGTAGAAAGTGCATGTAGATGTTCCAAAGCTGCATGTTGGTAATGATGATGGTGGGGAACTGGAGCAGAAAAGGTCTAATCATTAGTTGCCACTGCTCATCATCTGACAAAATTGATTGCAGTATACCCTGAAATAGCCAGCTTCCTTAAGAGTTTTCATTGAGTTTTGGAGTGATTGCTTTGTTTTAAGGAAAGGCACAGGCAGGGATGAAGGTGAGTAGGCTGGCAGGCAGGTAGGAAAAGAGAGGAGGAAGAAATATCTATTAATTTTTATTTAGTTGTTCATCTTTGGTTGTTCCCTCAGCCCGGGGATGAGAACTTGGGTTTTTGAACTATATGTGGACTCCATTCAGCTGCAGGTAGTGATTTAACCACACCTCTGTCAGGATCCACGTGGATTGATTCTAAGAAGTCATCTTTCAGATTCCCATCTTATTCAAACTCTTTGAGCATCTAATATGTAGGAGGTTTTGTACAGAATCTTAAGATGAAGACAGTGATTTTTGTAGGTATATTTAAAAATTTACAGCCATCTTTTTCTCTGGCCCTCCTCATCACTCATAATATAAGCAATACTGAGCTATTTGAGGGTCATTTGAAAAAATACCATCAGCCATCTATTAAATTTTCATGGAAATTCTCTCCTCTCTGTCACCTTACAATCAGATACTGAAAGGGCCTAGTTAGGTGCTAATTTACACAGGAAGAATATCGTCTCCACTATTCATTTTTCTGCTTCTTGGCTCTTTAGCAAATAAACATACACAATGTGTTAGCCCCTAAAAACATGACACAAAAACTTGAAAAAAAAATTGATTAAAGAAATGAGAATCTTTCATTCTGATTTCTGAAATCTCTACTTTGTTTTAGGGGGAAAACCTCAAAGCAGGAACATCCTGATGGCTTAAGTGGTTAAATCTGTTGCCTCTGGCTTGTACAGTTCACATATATCCTAAGAAGCTGGATTTGCAACCTGAAGTCTGGGGAAACAACCAAGACAAACAACTAATACAATAAATAAATGCTTCTTCCACCTCTCTCTTCCTGCCTGCCTCCTCACCTTCATTCCTACCTGTAACTTTCTTTAAAAAAACAAACTGAAAAACACAGAAAAAAAAGGAAGGACCATTTCTTGTTAATTCAACCTTAGAGAAGTTTTAACAGGTGGTGTGATTTCTTTCTAAATGCTCTTTAATCTCATCAGGTGGAAGTAATTCTTGTGATATTTACTAGAAACGAGGATTGCCACGGAGGCTGCTCTACTCACTTTGGAGGTTCTTAGAAGAAGATTGAGTGGTTTTCATTCATGTTTGTCAGTTTCATAGTTTCTCCCAACATAGAGTTCAAAGACAGAGGGAAGTCCTAAATCTTTTAGATTATTTAAAAAATTTTTTCTCTTCACACAGAGAGAGGAGTTTTCTCAGCACCTATTTGTGTGCACTCTAAAAGGGCCAAAGACGTGACACAACCATTTACCTCCCCACAGGCTCTTCTTTCATTTACCCCTGCTGAACAGCCCATGGACTAATCAACTGGCAAAACTGGGGTGCCATGCTATAATAATTGGATGATATAATAATAAAAGCTACAACTGATCCATGACAGGTGTTCCACATACACCAATTCTTTTTTCCTTTTCTTTTTTTGTGTCCACAGGTCCCATTACTTTTAATTCTCATGGCGATCCTGCCAGGCAGATACTACCCCGATTAGTTGGATGAGAAAACCAAGGCTCAGACAAGTTAAATAGTTTTTGAGTTCGCCCAACTTGTAAGAGGAGGAGCTGGAGTTCAAAGAAAGGGCTGCTGAATTGTAAAATCAGTGCTTTTAACTCTATACCATCCTGTTTCCCTACATAAGCTGCTTTTTAAATGTTTGTATCACCTAATTCAGGCCAGAAACAAAGGGACAGTTACTGCCATGTTACACAGTTAAAGACTGCAAGTGACCAGTTGGCCTCACTTGGTATTTCTCATCTCCTGGAATGGATGTTTTGGGTACAAACTGGGCAGGTGGGTTGTCTTCATGGAATTAAGGCACTAGGACTCTTTTCTGAACAAGGTGCTCCTTCCTGTCAGAACACATTTCCGTAGAGCCCTGCAGTCTGCAAGCTGGTAGCACCTCCTCCTGCTTCTGCCTCCTAGTGGGCTGTCTGAAGGAGGCTATACATATGTATTAAGTTATTAAGCAGTGGTATGGGTTCTCACAAGTTCAAACACAAAGCATGCTGTGTCTCTGCTCGAGCATCTCCAGGAGGGCCTGGATTAATAGAAATGCAAATGGAGCATCTGCACAAGGCCATATGATTAGAGCCTCCCCCTCACACCTCAAAGTCAAGAGCAGAAAAACACTGCATGTGAAATACAACAAAAAATGGTGATATAATATGCAAAGTCTGTTACCCATTTCAACAGCAGTCAGCAAAACATTTCTACTCACACCACTCAGAACAATTCTGCTCCAACTTTATTATGTAAGCGAATGTTTTTCATGGGGATAAACTTACTGTTGGTTCGTTAGAGTCCCTACTGACTCCTTTATTGCTTAAGACTCACACACCACTGTCTGGCCCATTCTAGAAAGATGTTATTAAAAGGAGAAGTGGGTATTTCTTTTTGACCTCTGCTCTCTTCACCACTCTAGGGTGGAAATTCAATGGTCAAAGGAACATTTAGCTGGATTTACTTTTCAGTTTTAGGAAAGGACCTGCCTAGGTCTGGGGTGAACCATGGGTTTCCTTCCCAGGTTGGTTCAGGTTATAGGGACACATCATAGGTTTTGTCTCCGTTGGAGTCAGGTAGCCTTAGTCTCTTCATGGCTCCACTTTTATTTTTATTTTCAGCATTTTCTTTTATTTAGTTGTTCATCTTGGTTGTCCACCCCTAACCCCCTGTCTCTGGGCCTTGAACCTGGGTCCTTGTGATGTACATGGACTATGTCCAGTGGCCTTATCCACAGACCATAAGGGTGTACCATATTTGTTATTTTTTATAGTCATACTTTGCATAACTGCTGAGCTACTGAAGATGTCATAGAGACACTCATCTAAATGCATGCTTGTATTTATACTTAGTTGTATTTCTAGAGAATGGTACTCATTAGAGGACATTGCTTACATTACTTACAAATAGTTGCAGTAGATTTTCTCACCTTATTCACATAAGGCATTCTGTTACCTCCTCCTCACTGCCCCTTCCCAGTTTACTGTCACTGTCCCAATCTCATTCTTTATCTCTCATCTGGACTTTCATTCAATTATTGACAAACACACACATACATCTCCTCAGTTAAACATCTTCAATGATTTTCCATTGTCTGATAAATAAAATACAGGCTTCGTAGTCTGGCTTTTAAAGCTCACTGGTAGCTGCATTCTTCAATAGTTTAAATTGGCCCCAATCCATTCACATTAGACAATTTATAGTTTCCTGTAGTTCCCTCTCTCTCTAAACCCCTTACCACCTCACTTAAAATGAAGCTCCTCTTCTGGTCCATCTCCACCGTGGATCTCTCCTTCAGGAAGTATCTTGACTGTCACCTGTTTGAAGCCGACCAAAGGCAAACCAGGGATTTCTTTGCGTGATTGCTTATCAGACTTGTCCCTCTTTCTGGCCAACACCTCACCTTCCCTGTATTCCAGGTAAGGCTTGTCACTTGGGTAGGTGGGCAGTGGATATTTGTTGAACATATGGAAGAATATAGAGTGGGCATCTCTGTCTTCATTCCCCTTCAAGTTTGTGAGATTCCTGAGAGCCAGTGGTGTGAAACAGCAGAAAGAATGGAGCCTCAAGGTTAGAGAGACTTGTATTGGAGTCTCTGCTGGGACATTTATTAACGGTGGGACCTTGGACAAGCTACTTAACTTCTTTGTGCCTCACCTCTATCAATAAATGCAATTTTATTGTGCTTTTTTTAGGGTTCATGTGCATATTTTTTTAGTTCCTGGAAATGTTGAAAACAAAGAATTGCTTGTCTTACAGATACAGAACACTTTCTTAACATATAAATCATGGCATGAACTGACATCATAATATACACCACAGACCTACTAGGATTTCACTTGAGAAATAATGAGGCAGGTATTGCATGATCACACGAGCATCTGCATTTTTGACAGCTAACTCTGAACAATGGAAGCTGTATGCTTGCTTTGAAAGAATGTGCCGTTTGATTCTTTAACTAATTTGAGGGTCCGGTAATACAAATGATGCAATGCTGGCAATCCAAGTGTCTGGTAAGGAATTTCTTAGGAAAAAAAAATAAGAGAGGAGGGAAAAGTTTCCTCAGTGACTTCTTGCATCTGCAATCCTAAATCTAATTTAGTATTAGTGTTCCTGACAGGAAAAGAAATTTCAGGGCAGTTACTCAAACTTTTGAAGGTTTTATTTGGTTTAACCTCAGAAATAACTGTACTGATGGTGCTGAGTGCTCTCAGATGCAGGTTTTCTCTCTGCAATAATGGACTCTCGAGTTTCTGCTCTTCCTAAAATTAGGTCTGAGATGCTGTCGGGGCTTCCTGATGAGTGGCTTTAGCTGCCATGTAATGTTAAAACATAAAAAATACAAAACAAACCCCACCCACTTAGTGGGGTATTTTTTGGAGAACACATAGGAAACTGGGAAACCTCACTGACCACACAATATATCTTCATGTGACGGACAGTTGGCCTCGTTGGAGCCACAAGTTCCCATTGCCAGGTGTCGCCTGTACGGGCCACGGCAGCTTTGTGGCATGGCCGCTGAATTATGGCAAGAGTTCCATCCATGTCTCAGGTACTCTCTGGGAGTCTTTTCCGTGTTATTCACAGTATCTGTTCCCTTTTTGTGATGTGTCCTTTTCTTTCAAAACTTCCCTCTGGCCTTTTGTCAAACTATAGTAATAAACATAAAACTTGTTTTTTCGTTGTTGTTACTGGTTTTTTTTTTTTTGTTTTTTTTTTCCTGTTGGGCTTGAGGTAAATAAAGAAACAAGAAATAGTCAATCTTGAATGAGCACCACAGCATGGCCAAATAAGGAATTCTATTTCGTTTTTGTCCTCCTTGTCTGATATAATCCAGGGGAATGATCTGAAAAATTGCTAGTATTGCTCTTTACAATTTATAAAGCGCTTCCCAAAAATCTTCAATGGAGCATGCCTGTAAACTCTTTTATTGTTTCTATTTTCTGATAATGAAACTGAGGCAAGGAGGTCTCACAAGTCACATAATGGGAAACACAGGTCACCTTTTAATGGTTATATGTTTGCCAACAGTGGTTCTCAGAAACACCAGAACTTGGAACTTTATTCCAAGCAGCTGGAGCACTAGGCAGGGTCTGGCTTCCAGAATGTGGAGTAGAACTGGCCTGAGGGCTCCTGACCATGACGTCTGCGGAGATTTCTTGCAGGGATGAAGCTCCACTAAGAGCCAGGCAGGCAATCTAGTAGAAGCGTCATTCTGAAGAGCCAGCGGCAGAGGCAGGTGTAGGGAGGAGGTTAATAGGATAGAATTTCCTTTAGGACCCCAAGCTTCAAGGGTTTAGATTAAAGATGAAGAGGTGGATCTGGTGGGAATTCCCAAGTCGTTGCAAAATAGTAGCAGCTGTTTTGTAGAGGACTTTTGTAGCCTTGACCATGTGTTGGGATGAGTTGACTCAGATGTCAGATTGCAAATTTGGAATGTTAAGCTAAGTCTTAGTATGGAAAAATCTAGAAACTATAGCAAATTAAAGAAACATTTGAACACATATTATGGCTTGAAAATAGAAATAGCCCTTCATATA
The DNA here is from genome assembly GCA_004363575.1 of Solenodon paradoxus. Classification (NCBI taxonomy): domain Eukaryota; kingdom Metazoa; phylum Chordata; class Mammalia; order Eulipotyphla; family Solenodontidae; genus Solenodon; species Solenodon paradoxus. The sequence continues at coordinate 743,191 of RJWH01000461.1, forward strand.
GGAACTCCCAGGCCATCTCTTTCTTTCTTTTTTCTTTTCTGTCCTTGACTTTCTCATCTCTCTGTTTTTCTTCCTTCGATTCCCATCTTCCTTCATTTCATGTCTATAGTACCATTACTTGCACTTTGCTGGAGACTGTTACTTTCTGGGGATGGAACTATGACTGAGAAAATATTGCTTTTGTTGTTATTGTTGTTAATGTAGGAAGTTATGCGCCTAGCTCTGAATTATTTCTGTTTACAAGTTTTAACTTTCACTTCAAGTAGATGAATTCATGGATTGGAAATAGAAAAATGATTTTGGATGCTCATACTGAGTATCTGATTCTATGTGTATTGTGGGCATACACACAAAATACTGCTTACTGTATGTTGTTTAAATGTGATGAGGAAAACCTGTACTTTCAAGTCATAAATTAACTTTTCATGACTTTTACATCTCTCATGTAGCTCATCCATTTACTAAATACATCAAACAGTCACTAGATATTTGCTGACTTAATGTCTTTTTTCTACTAACTTCAAGTCTTCCATAAATCTCTGATCCTGGAAAAATTGTATTTCAGTATTTTGAAACTCTTTACCTATATGATATAAAATAATTTTTATTTATCTTTACCTAGTCTTCGTTTGTTGGGTAGGTGCTTAAAACAGACATGAAGGTAGAACTGGATGTAGTTTAAGGTAGCTGTCTCAGTAAAGTTTAGAATCCTAAACGCTTTACCATGGAAACAAAAGTATTTAGAGTTTGAATAGTGGAGATTGTCTTTCTCTGTGGACAACCATTAGATTGAGTAGCAATGTGTATTTAATTAGCATTTTGAATTAACACATTTTCCTTTATAGAACACATGACTATATAAAAGCTCTGTAGTGTTCGGGAACAGGTTGGAGGACTTAATAAAAATACACAAGCTTGCCCTTGAGCTCTAACCACTCATATCCCTCTTTTTTTGCTTCTTCAAAGAATCCATGCATTAATTGTCCTGAAAGAACTTTGAATAGGATATAGCACTAAATCAACAAGAGGTATTATTATCATTATTACCATTTAGCACTCACAGTTTATCAGCATGCACTTTCCCTAGCCCAAAGTACCAATATTTAAAGCACTGGATAGGTTTAAACTTTATCTTTATGAGCTTATCACTGAGATTCAAGTACAATTTATACTCCTGCAGCATGCTACCTAATGTTCTAATTATGTGTGTCTATTTTATTTGAACTCAGAAATTTCAAAATCTCCTGTGCATAGTTGTTTCCAAATGAGTGCAAACATCAAAACTACACAGACAAAAAAGAAATAATTAGCAAGAGGAGAAGCTAAATTTGGGGCTCATATTATTTTCCATGTTAATTCCTTAACTTGGGAGCCTGTCTGGGAAGCTGTCAGGAAGTGGATTTTCAGTGTACACCTTTGTGATGATGCAGGGCCTTGCCATTACTGTTAAAGGAAGTAAATAGCAGCTGTGACTCCAAAAAACCCCCACCTCAAATGATAAAGGGAAAAGACATTCCTTTTGCCAACAGAGATTCTCACCTGGGATTGTCCAGGGGCAGATCCCAAGTCATTGTCTCTCATGGCCATTTTATGAAAGAGAAAGAAACAGCTAAGGAATACTACCTGATTTTACACTGAAGTGATGTGTCCTATATTGTATATTGGGGTTAAAAGTCATACTTTTGCTTTCCATATGTTCCATAGTTTGGAATCTATTATGTAGATAATTCACCAACTGAAGTAAAAGATTACGTAGGATTAAAAATCAAATAAAAGAAGTATAATAGTATGAAAATGCACATAGAATCCCCTTACTTTTCCCAGTCTTCACAATACAAGCAAATATTTGGCTAATAGTTGCCTCTTGTCTTTTACCATGAAAGCAGATTTATTTCAGCCAGACATCAGGAGAAGACCATGAGCAAGACTTAAGATATAAATCTGAAAGATGGACTTGGCCAGTTGGATTCCTTGTTGGGAATAAGTTGCCATGAGAAGGCAGGACAGAACAGGATGCATTATAAAATGTCTTGAGGTAGAGAAAGGACATAATGGACCATGTACAGATTGAGGAAAACCAGAAGATGGTTAATAAAGAGGAGAGTGAACCACTGTGAACCAGGGATGGATCATGAAGACCCACAAGAGAGATGTGTAGTTTCCCCAGAGACTTCAGGAACTAGGATTATCCAAAGTGAAACACGTTCCAGTTCTTGGATTCTTTCAAGGTCATTGTGTTATTACTCCAGTGTATCCTTGCATGGACTTGTCAGCTCCCTAGCGCTCCCTTGAATCGGTTTTGAGTGAGCTCTGCTCCTTGCAATAAACAACCAGATATAACCCCCTTTTGCAAAAGTAAAGTGTTTCCCTTTCCCTCAAAGAAACAACCAAACAACATCCCTCAGCATCTATTACAAAACAGGCATGCATTGAGCTTTACAGTGAGAGAGAACACTGCAGGTTGGCAGAAACCATTTTTTTACTCTGTTGATTATTACTCTTCATGGTCACTTGATAGCCATTGCAGAAATCAAGTCCTTTGAGTTCAAGTTTCCAACTAGCCTTTATTAAACTGACTAGTCTTCAAATGTGTGATACTTAAAACCTGTAAAGTGGAGACTGAAATGATAGATTTGGTTGGGATTTAGTGCTTTCTAAATCATCTTGTTAATGTTTCTTGTAAAAGTGGGAGAACCACCTTGATTAGGCCACTACTGCTTGAATAGTGGATTGGGAAGAGAGAGGGAGGGAAAGGAGAGAGAAAAAGACAGAAACCATATGTGGGAGGGAGAGAGGGACAAGTAACTCAGTTATATTACTTAGCTTGCAGTCAGGTAGAGTTCCTTGCTAATCAGATTTCCTTGTTGACAAGATTGTCACACATATAGATGCCTTTCTTTAGTCTCCTGAGACACTGGTGAGCTGAGTCAGTGATTTTCTCTAGCCTTCTATAATGCCTGTACATCATCAGTGCTCCATTGCTTGCTGAGAACCCTGTAGGCTCTGCTGCTGTATTGCAGTTTTCCAAAGCGGTAGGAGAGAGAGGGACCTGGACTCGTTCAAGATGCTTGAAAAACATTCTGAGTTCATTATTATGAAGGAATAGAAGCTGGAGGAGGATATGGGGTATTACAGATATGCTACTATGAAACAAAAGACCTCTCTCTCCACCATGAATTTATACACAGTGTTTTTTTTTTATTCTTCTGTGTTCCTGAAATCAGCATCTGGTATTCATGCTCTCATTGCCTCATTGCCAAGTGATGGATCCTGGGCATTTCAGGTAACAAGCTACCTGCTGTCTGAGTGGAAGTATTTAAATGCCTGCTGTTTTTCATCACTCAAGTTGTTTCCCACTATGTCCCTCCTGCTAGGGAGCAGGGCTGCCATATGTACAGGGTCACGTGGCTGGCAAGACATGAGGATTGTGTTTGGTGTTGGATTTATATGATGATGTAATATTCCTGGCAGCTGGGCTTATGCTGGATTTGCTTTGACAATTGCAGGGGTTACATAATACGTATCATCATTGTGTTCTTGCTTACAGACTATTCATGGGTTCTACTCTAAGCTGAAAATTGGGGACCTCTTGGTGTGATTAACATTGTCTAACAACTAGGAATGGGATTATAATAAAAATGTTGGATGTTAGCTTCAATTTTAGAATCATTCAATTTTCTGGGGTGCTTAAGAGCTTGATAGGCCTTGATTCAGGACCAGGTTCCATTTCTATCACTGTGTGGCAAGGAGCAAATAATTTCACTTTTTCAAGTCTCACTTTTCTCATTTTTAAAATGTAGATAAAACTAGTATCCATCTCACAGCACTGTTTTGACAGTAAATGAGGTAATGTCCATGGAGTCCTAGTCTCATGTCTGTTGACCAGCGAACATCCGGCAAACATGAATTCTATTTGCATGTCACATGTGGACAGCTGGTCACTTCTTGTCCTTCTCTTGTTCCCTTTAAGCCAGTTTGCACTGCTTAAAAGATTAGAAAGCTTGTAGAAAAGATGTAAGGTTTATTTTCGACTTTTTCCTTTAAATATTTTAGGAAACTGAAATTTTCAACATTCATGCCAAATGCAAAGTAGTTCAAAGGAGTTTAAATGCTGGCCTTTTTGGTGGCCCTATCTGTCAGAAAATACTATAGCTGCATGAGTTGCAAAGGCTATGTAATAGTTATTCTTCGTGTCATAAATGCCTCATTGGAATCATTCTTATTTTCTATTGATGAGTCTAATTTTACCAAATTGATTCATCTTTTCTTCTCAGTTCTCACTGAATATACTCCCAGTTCAAGATCGAGGCCCACACATGGAATCAAAGAATCATAGACCCTTGGTTGAAAGGAACTTGAAAGGTAATTTGTTTTTGTTGCATGTGGCAGATTGTTTTTTTGTCATGTTTGGATGTGCTCTAGTCGTTCTAGAAAGATCTTTTGGGAGAAGTGTTAAGATGGCATTATATAAAAATAAATGTTCTTAGATTTAGAGTTGTTAGACAGTCCAGGGAAGCTTTTGGAAGGAGTGGAAAGAGAAAAAGTATGAGGAAATATAAGTAAGTATAAGTATAAATAACTTGTTTGAAAAGTTGCACAATAGTGTTTTCATTATAGGTTTCACTAAGAGTGAAGGTAATATTTGAATTAGACAGCAACAAGCAATTTTCTAGAGGTTTTAGGAACAGGTATCATAATATTATCAGGAATATGCAGGAAACATATTTTGAAGTAACCTCTGTTTTCTAGAAAGCCTAGAAAAAGGAGCTCTCACCTTCCAGGGAGCTATTACTATTGTGAATATTATGACCGATACTTGGCCTCTAAAATTCTGACTCTTACTTTTAACTTGATTTCCCCTCTCAGGATTTGTCTGTAAATTGTGTTAATCCTAATAGTAAATAATCATGTAATGAACCAAGATATGGTTCAGTCATGAAAAACCCAGCAATGATGCTAAGTGGGCTGTGAAGAAAATGCATAGAGCTACAGTCATAGATTTCATTTCAAGTACCATTATCAGATAGTTGAGAAATTAGCCTGTTCTTTCATGTTTCTGGAAAAATGTAAAAGAGAAGCCATATTTTATTTTAGTCTCTGAAATCAAACATAACTTGATGAAATGCCAAATTAAATGACCACACTGACAGCTGTAAACAAGCTAATCCTTTTATTTATTAGAGCAATAGGGTATACATAATACATTGAATTCTTATTACCTAATAAGAATTGCTCAGTAACAGCAAGATAGAGGTAGTACTACTTGATGAAAATTTGCATGACAGAAAATCTATATGTGTAGGAGAGAGACAATAATTTATAAGAAAATTAGGAATGTTATTGAGGAATCTCTTGTTCTGAGCCAATTTACCATTCAGTAATTACTTTCGATACAGCAGGTGATCTTGTAACCAACTCAATTCTTTCAAATTAGAAAGTGTTCTAATTATAGTTGTTTGCATTATCAGCTTAAGAAAAGACCCAGGAAAGAGACAGAGGGATCCTGAAGGGAAAACTCTATAATAGCAGTCTTTTGACAGAGTTAAATCATAGGAGGTGATAATTTTATAGAAGGATATATTTTTAAATAAGGAGAATATAAATATAGGTATGTGTTTCAGAACTAGCCACATTACTGATTCGATTCTAAATGTTTCAGCAGGTGAAAATGCAGTAGTTAAATTACCTGAGTGGGTCCTCATGAATTGATATCATAAAGTAGGCATTTCAGTGGTCCCTGAGAGAACTTGTAGCCAATGTGATTCCTTATAGAGAATGATGGAGGAAGATGGGAGAGGAATATTTTCAAGTCTTGATCCCATGCCCTTACCTTTTCAAATGTGCTAGCCACATGAGTTTTGAAAATACTGCAGAGCTAGAGTAATCAACAGGATAGAGATATGAGTAAAAATTGAAGTCCAATGTCAAGAAATTAAAAAAGATATAATAAAAAAAAAAAGATAACTGTCCTCCACTGACTATGGAGGACTCTGCAGTGCTCCCACATTCAGAAGAAAGATTCCGGATTTGGGAACAGAGATAAGAAAATAAAGATTTCTCTTCTGATTCTGTACGAAAGATTAGGTTATTTCTCTTCTCATCCACCTTTATATAAACAGAATTTCTGTTTTGATCACCAGGGTTCTGTTCATACCCATATTTGGAAAAAGCCCTTTTTCACTTGTGCATTAGATAATCTGCTTGATGTAATTTATTTCTGTTATGATATATATATATATATATATATATATATTCCACTTCCAGTTCCTCCTGCCCTCATTTTACAGATGAGGAATTTACTGAGTCATTCACTTAGTAAAGTTTTTGATTCAAATCAGGATTTGAATCTGGATCTTTTAGACTTTGAGCTGATGTTCTCATCTGTACCATCAGGTCACTTCCTCAGGTCTGTGCAATGTCCTTTCAGGGACATTTGCATTTTGTGCTATAGAACGTAAGATTTGAACTCAAGTGCTATTGAGAGCAGATGGTTTGTTTAATGTGGGGCAGCACACCCCTCCTGGCCTTCCTGATCATTCGTGTTACACTCTGGGTAACAACTGCGCTCTCCCCCTAGAATTTAAACCTATGATTGTGGTGTCACTCTTGAGTTTTTAAATTATGAAAACAGGCGAGGTTCGCTAAATGAAAGAACTAAAATCACTGTCTCCATTTTGAGGAAGAAACTGAAAGTTAAGTAAAAATTCCTGATATACAGGTTTTATCACCTTAATTAAGGCAAATGCCCAGATCTTGGCCTTTCCCAAAAGTGCTCTTTCCACCAAACCCTGCCACCACCAACTGCTTTATATAAAACTGGAGAACGTCATTTGCTAGTCTAGAAAACCCTGTAGTTAAGGCCAACTCATTATGTGGTTAACAAGGAAAATTCCTTTAAAATGACTTTTTTTCTTGCTTAGTGTTGCTGGCATCAAGGATAGTTATTTATATGTTTTCCACTTGCTACTTGATTTATTTTAGAGACTGACACTTTTACAAGCTGACATCTCAGCATACACTTTTTTTTACTCTGCTGAATGCAGTTGATGTTACTTACTTGATGCCATGCGGAGCAAACCTAGTTAAAGGTTTCTCTTTGTGCCGCAATCCATCACTCCTTTTACAGTTCTTCGTCTGGAATTGTGTAAACTGCCTCCTAATTTTGGCATCTGTTACCTTCCTTTCTGGCTGCTCCCTGTTGCTTCCTGAAATCACTCTGTCAGGTAGACACTTGAGGATTTCATTGCTACCTAGGTAGACTGCTCAAATTCAAAATTATTTTATAGTTTTTAAAAAAGCTCCTGCTCTAGGATCATTGTGATGGATGGGTGAGGGACAGGAAATCAGATGTTGAAATAGAAAATTAATCAGCTGCTATGATTTGGTTATTCATTTATTTACTCCACTCTTTGAAAAACACTTGCTATTTGCCTATTAGGCATGAAAAGATTTAGAAAAAAAGTAAGTACCACTTCCCTCCAGATGCTCTTAGTAGCAAACATTGTCATCTGTTTCATAACTCTCTGAAGAAGGTTGCTTTGCCACCAGCTTTCCCATTCTTGCTGATGCTTTGTTTTCTTCCATGTCTTTTTTTTTTATTCTAGAGCCAGACAGAACACCCTACACTAGGACTCCATTCTTCTGGCTTTTCTATTTTCCTCTCTGGCATCAAAACAAAAATGTTTTATGCTCCTTTCTGTTGGGCTTTGTTCTGTCCTTTGGAGATAACTGGCTGCTTGGCTAACCCACTGGCGAGCTCCACACCAGTATGTTCATACTGGGTTCTTCCCAGTAAGAGATGTCACATTCGGGGATTGTTTTTCAGGTCAGGTGCTGGTTAGGCTGTTTCATCAGTAGTAAAATAATGAATGTTTAAACAAAATAGTAAAATAATTTCTCTCAGGTGACAGTCTGAGCTGGTATTTGGTTAGGGGAATTGGGCACTTGTGTTGTAGGAGGGAGAAAACACCTAGATTCTCTCTTGTGCTGGTATCCTCTATCCATTGACTTCATCCCCAAGATGACTGGCAGTGACCATAGCAGGGACTCCCTGCATAGGGAGTGGGAAAAGGACTTGGAAAGTGAGCAGTTTCCTTGCAAGGCCATGACCCGGAACTTGCGGGAACCACTGTTACTTAAATTTTATTGGCCAGAAATAACTTCAAGGCCAACAAGTGTTTTTCTTTCTCCACTTTGTTTCTAGTCAGTTCACTTACTTTAATGAAATGTTGGAAAGCGTAGTGCCTAGCTAGGTCTAACTAAAACCCCAAAGGGAAATTTATTAAGGAAAAGAAGGGGCGAGTGTAGAATCTTTCATGAGAGACGGTCCATGTGTATAATCTTAATTCACAGATGATTAAACAGAGAGAAACAAGAACCCAATATGCAGTAGATCATTGCAAGTGTAAGTGGTTGAAAAGTGATTGTGTGTCAACTGGACTCTGCTGATATACTACTTCTAATTTTTCCCTATTTTTTTTTTTTTATGAAGAATATCTGGGCAATGAAAACATCTATTCTGTTAGCTCTTGAAGGACTGGGCACATTAACTCTTTAAGGGATATTGTTTTTTGTTTGTGTTTTTTGATTTTTTTAAGTGCACCTGAAATTGTTTGCTCTTCCCTCCATACTTGAATCTGTCTGTCTGTGTCTGGTTGCAGAAGCTGTTTTCATGCTAGTGATTACTGTTTGCACCCTCTTAAGGGTCCCATTTTGAATCAAAGCCTTTCTTCTCTATTTTATTTTCAGTCAGTTCAACAAAAATGTAAGGAATGCCTACTATGTGTCTGGTACCAGGTGTTGTGGTGATTTAAAAAAAGGTATAATCTTTGTTTTCAGCATCTCACCAGGTAGGAGGTGAGACTGACAAATAAAGCCTTGAATACAGGGTAGACTGTGCTAAGTGCTAGGCTAGAAATACAACTAGAGCACTAGAGAAGAACAGGAAGGGAAGGGCATGCTGACTGTGGGGTCAGGAGAGACTTCAGGTTGTGGGGTTTAAGCTGGGGAAATGGATGATATTTCATTTGGCCTAACTCTTCCTGGCAAGTTTGCAGTTGTTAGGTAGAAAGCGATTGTTAGAAAGTAGTGGGATGAAAGCCTGGGGAAGGGAGGAGAGGACCATTCTTAGGAGGTAAGATTGGAAGCACTTACTTTGGGGGGTCAAATTGTAGAGTTCCTTTAATATAAAATAAGAGACTAGGAAGACTTTGGGAGTGTATATCAGAGCAGGTGTGTGTGTGTGTGTGTGTGTGTGTGTGTGTGTGTGTGTGTGTGTGTATGTGTGTGTGTAAGATGGGCCTGAGATGGGTCGAGTTAAGAGATGATCTGATCTTATTGGTCGAGGTGAGAATAATTCTAAGTGTAAGCTAAGGCTGGGGCATAAGTGTGGAAGTGGATCAAATATTTGATAAAGGTTTGATAACAGTGACTTTCAGGTGACAGAGAGAATTAGTAGAGAAGGGTCAGTTTTCAAGCCTGAACTCCCGAGGTGAGACCATCAACCAGATAAGAAGCATAAGTAAATTTATGGAGATAATTGGGGATGTCAATACCCACTTCATCCCAAGCTTGCTGTGCAAAGGATATCCAAAGACCTTGGAAGGCAAAGTGCCAAACAGAATGAAGAGATTTTTAATCTACACATTCTATCTAGAATGGTCCTTCCTGGTGACAGGGACTGCGACTGATTTGTTCCCTGCTGGATGTTCTGTGTCTGGCAGGAGGCCAGTGAATATCAGCACAAGAATCTAAAAAGTCCTTAATAAAGACACATGTTAAAATATTTTAATCCAGTATTTCAGTTCACCTTGGATGCTATTGATGAAGTTATCCAATAAATGTCTCACAGAGAATCCTCCAGAAATATGCTTTTAATGGTATGTATGATTAGGTGAATAAGGGCAAATGAGATAGAGGGGATCAATTGTATGTGAAGTAAGAACTGGAATGGGGTGGTGAACTTAATGTATTATACACAGATGTGGATTTACAATGAGGCTCACTGTAAGCTTATATAACATTATAACGTAATGGTCCTTCAATAAAATCAATTAAAAAAGATAGACATCCTAAAGAGAGTAGGGAATTGGGGTTTGTGTCTGTCTGTCTACCTAGCCACCTGCCATCTCTCACTGTAAACAGAACTAAAGATAGGGAGATCTTTGGGAGGAGTGTCCCTTGGCAAAGGCAGAGTCACAAAGAGAGATGAATGCCTGACCTTTCCCCCTTCACCTGATCACAGGTTTTAAGACTCACCATCAATTTTAAAATGTGTCTTTAAAGCTCTAAATATGGCCTTAGGACTTTACTCTTTAGACTCAAAGTTCAAGATAATGGTCACAGGCATGTGCTGGAGGCAGTTTTGAACACTACAGAAGCTTCATTTAGTTTCAAATGTTTATCAGTGCTCTCAGCACCCTGGAAGGCCAGGAGAGACTTTGAGAATTCAATAGAAGGATGAGAAAGGCTGGGGGCCTAGGATTTAATTTATTTTTCTTAGATGATACTGGTTCTATAATAAGGGAAGAATTGCAATACAAACATACTGCAGGACTTTTAATTTATCTGCTGTATGGAACCTTTTGAAGGATGGGTAATATACAAAGAAAAAATGTCAATGCCATAAATATCAGTGATATTTATACTTTTGTGTGGAGGGTTTTTAAGAAGGGAAGCATTTTTTTTCTTTTATTTATTGCAGCATAGCCCTTTAAAAAATAAGCCCCACTGAAAAATTACAAGATATTTTAGGAATCTATATTTTATATATATCAGCCAGCATTATAATAACTATGTTCCATACGTACTGTCTTACAGTTGCTGAGCCTGGAGTTGAGCCTTGGTTGTTTCATGTTTATACTAAAGCACGTGTTCTGTTGCTTCTCATTTAATAACTATTGGCCATGTTCGCCTCTTGTCAAAAAAGACTGTTATTTCATGAATAATTAAAGTACTAGAAATTCAAGATTTATTTCTCTTGCTCAAAATGTTCATGTGACTCTTGTCTGATTAAAGGTATCTGTCGTTGAACATATTTCATTTACAGTGTAATTCTTAGGTTACCAAGGTAACATTCAGGTTAATCAGCTGCACCATACTTTGCCTAATTGAGGGAGAGCACTTCAGCAACCACTTCAGCCCCTGAAAGATAGCAATCTTTTTCTTCCATTATTTCCAGTCTGACATTTGGAGGCGATTTCAGATGCTCTTGACTTCAGAACCTGTTCCCTCTCTGGCTTTGACACATGGTACTGTGCCCTCATATCAACTGTGCTTGAATGACTAGGTTTTACAAAGGCCAATTCCTTATTTGTTATATGTAAATAGGGTCACACTATTATTTACTGTTCTCTGGAATCCTAGTAGGATGGTTGATATTATAGTTTTGTATATTAATATCAGTATGCTATACTGTTTTTCTATTTACTTTTCTTGATTTTCTGACTACCTAACCACTTGAGTGGATGCGAACAAGAAATTTTATTTGAAGAAGGCAGTTGAGGGGAATTGACTGAACTTCTTAAAACTCAGTGGACAAAGTTGTTAGGTGAAATTTCCAAGTGCCATTTTTTTCTTGTTTTGTCTCCCTCTGAAAATATGCAGAAAGGTACCCCACTGATCAGCTGCTGGTTACTGTCCAAGGGAGTCACATACTAGTAAGTATCAACCAAAGTTAAAAATGCATAGCTGAAGTCAAATCTTTTGGAGCCGCTGAAAACAGATGAACAGATATTTAGCATCCAACTTCAGGAGCCATTATTTAAGAGAATCTGTCTATGAGACCTTACAAAAACCAAAGTCTCTAAGAATTATTCTACATGTATCCAAGATGCTGATATTCAATTAGATGAATTTTAAAAGATAATTTTATGCAGAACTGGCTGTGATTACCTAAAAAATGATCTTACTTTTTTGTGTCCTATAGGAGTGTTGATGAGTGAGATATTAGACTTTTTAATATATTTGCTCTAAATATTTCCACAGCATGTGTTTACTTTAAATTTTGAATCTTTTGAATGATTTAAAATGTATGTGTAGTTAAATTAGACAGCTTTTACTTTGTGATTTCTTTTATGTTTCAGGCTAAAAATGTTCTCTAAAACTTTAATTTTGATAATTCTGTCTTTTAGATAATGATAATAATTTTTTTTAAATAAGTAATTTTTTCCTTACTTGGAATTTATGTGGGTACATGGTACCTGATAATGAATAAATTGTCTTCTTTTCCTAGTGGGGTGATAGAACTACTTATTGAGTCAGTATTCCTCTCCTCTTCTGACTTGTGATTTCTTCTCCATCATATATCCCATGCTCATGTGATTTATTTCTGTGTCATTTTCTATTCTATTTATTTGTTAATTTATTATTGTGCAATAATCAAGTCTGTTTTAATTGATATTAGCAACTGGAATTGATTAGTATAATTCAATAATTAATAGGCAAGCTTCTTAATTATCCTATCATTATTAATTTATGAAATGGTATAATACAAATCTATTTGCATTTAAACATATGTAGGCTTAAGAACTATAATAAATGTATATTCACTTAGTTTTAGACTAGCTTTCTGACATATTTAAATGTTCTTTTGTTTATTTTATTAGTGTTTTATTAATTTATAATTATATATAAGTTTCAGGAGACTAGATCCACACTATTCAAAGTATATATCATTTCTCAAGGGTATATTCAATCCATATTATAAGTTCATTCCATGAAATCTGGCTTTAGAGAATTTGGTCTGTTCCAAAAGCCCTATGTATTAACATAGGGATTAAAAAAGCTGAGAGGAATAAAAATGGGGAAAGCTAACATTTTAAACTCAAGTAATAAAGCAATTACAGGAGTCTTGGAGCAGTAAGACTATGTCTTTCTTGTCCCTTTTCCATTTAAAAATAACTTTTAATTTAATTGTAAATTAGACAGTTTTGGATGACACCTTTTAGTATCTAGGGTAAAATATATATCCTTACAATAGCCTCTATAATTCTAGCAATTATTATGAATTCACGAATGTTGACATTTTATTCTCCTCTGGCCTAAAATCTGAATCCTTGTTTGAACTAATATCACCCTTAAATATTTATTGTGTTGTACATGTTACAGGAGACATCAACATTCTATTTTATTCTAAAAAGTGTGATCTGCTCCAGACTGATTACTCTGTCCACCATAATTTAGCTGTTTTCTAAAAAAGATTTTTAGCCAGATCTCATCTATGCAGGTTTTTCTGTGTTCTAAGAATTAGCATTTAATCTCTGTTTAGTTGAAATTTAGTTAGCGGAGTCGACACCTCTGCATTTGAACACTGGGATTTCTTTGTGGGACATAATTCCTTTCAATCAACTTAATATCCCATCTTGGTCTCTAAGGGACAATAATTGAGTTTAGGCTAGTTTTAAATAGCGATAAGGACAGGGAACACAGATGGGTATTTCATTGATTAACACTAACCCTGGCCTAAGGCCCCAGTGTCAGGCATTAGATTAGGACATTATGAAGAGAATGACAGAGTTTTGGTACTTTATTCCTCTCAATAACATTCTTTCACATATTAAGTTTATCCCCCCTAGGTAGCTACTTTATCATGCAGAAGGCCTTAATCCACTGACGTGACTCTCCCAGCTCTCACTTGGATGCGGCCTCTGTTTACAAGAGTAATTCAGCTTTGTAAGACAAAGTACTGTGGACAAGAACAACTGAATAAGGCTTTTAGATGCACAGTGATCTGTCCTAAAAACAAAGCCAAATCAAACTCACGCTGCACCCACACAGACACACAAACACAGGCATACAGGCACACACACATGCAAATAAAATTGAGGATTTTTAGAAGTGCAGCTATGATGCATGCCTCCTGAAGAATCAGACATTAGATTTCATCAAGAAGACCCTACATTACTGATCTCCTTGTTTAGCACTTTATCTTTTCTTCACCTTTGACCTTCCTTTCAGGCTCTCTTCAAGGCATCGTGAATGTAAGCCCTTGGGGTGTTCTTTTAGAAGTAGGATTGCTGCCTTCCCTCTGGTGAATTGAAGCAGCTGCTGGAATCAGTGACAAGGTTGGGCCCAGACTTGGTATCCTGGCTGGGAAAGAGATTATGGGTCAGTCCCCAGTGCTAGGATACAAAAGATGCAAGCAGTTCAGGATTTTTTGGATATCCGAAAAAGATTTCATGAAATTTGTAAAGATCTAACAGTGCATTGCAGATTTCATGTGGTCTAAACAGCTTATATGAAGTCAAATTCTTGGTAGTCAGTAAATGGTGTTTTCACAGCTATGCAGTTTTTCCAAGACTGAACTACACTGGAAGAGTTTAAATCCGCCAAGTTGTATGGTTACTGTTTGAAGCAAATGCCCTTTTACGTTTAGCTGCTTTATCTGTTGGAAGGTGTCCTAAATATAGAGGCTTCCTGTCCCAAACTGTGAAGATTTACAGACTCACTCCTAGTCAGTGTAGAGGATTAGGCAATCTTTTATTCAATCTTCAGCGCACTGGCAAGTTACAGGGTTAGATACTGTAGAACAATCTATTCTTTTTCTACTTATATTTATTTATATACAAGATGCATTTCCCCCCACAACATGAACAGGACATAAAAAGACAATTATTTTGTCATTTGTCATCATCTCATCTTTTACCAAAAAATCTCAAGAAAATCTCCTTTTGGAGATTTTCCTTAATTGAGGGTTTAAAAAAATTATAATATTCTTGTCTAACTGCAATTATGAAGAAAGATTTGTTATTTTTTGCATTACATTTATAAATTTCTAACTATACTAAAAACTGCTAAGCTCTTCAGCAATTTGAAGGGAGAGAATTCACTATGTATACTCCTTATAACCGTTAAAAAAAACAATTTCTTTCATTTACTTTTTCCTCTAAAAACCTTGAGTAGAAATCCACAAGATGATTGACTATATAGTGATCCATGTTTGTTATAGATAGTATTAAATAATGAAAAATCAGGGAAGACCCATTTTTTTAAAGAATATTTGGCATAACCTGTGTATTCAGCTCAGAGATTGTTGAAATGTCCAAATGGTCAGGGGCACACACAGGCTCTGCGCAGTGCCCTCACCGAACATAACTGCTGTCTGACTGTAACCTCTTTCATCAAGCAGGATGAATTTAGGGAGAGCGATATTTTTCAGCTTTTCAGAGAGTGTAGTAAGTTTTGGAGATGAAGAGTGCTGGTTGATACTACTCCTTTCACAATGAATTAGAACCTTGGTAACTCTCAGTTGTTTGAATTAATTAAAAAAATCCATTTGCAAGACATTACCAAAGAGGACATTCTATATACACAGAGTGCCTGCTCTGGCGCTCCTACCAGAACACTGCGTCATCTGGGTCAGGATATTTACCAAAATAGGAATTTCGAAGCTGCAAGGGATCTTAAAGATGGCTGGTTCTCTGGTTCCCCGTTTTCATCATTCAAGGCCACGTTTGTTATTTTTTTGTCTATGGTACCCACATTTTGAAAGATTTGAAATACTTTATCTGTAGTTTGATTTCTATTAAGCGAAAAATGTAACTGCAAATAATTCAGAAATAGTAATATATTTGAGGGAGGATTTCTGGAGATTTTTGTGGCCCTAGTTTGGGAACTTAGGGTCTCATGTGGCCTTGGTACGTAAATGAAGGATTTCAGTTTACTGGGCTTCTCCCTGTCAAGGTCAAAAGTTAGTTTGAAGCAGACTGGAAGCCAAGTTCTGGGTCAAGTTGACTTGTCTAGAAAGTCTAAGTGTTTCAGAGACTAGGGGACAAGTATGATAATAGTTTTTCACCCCTAAACTAGTGAAATCCATCTCTGAAGGAAAATGAGCTTTTCTGTACATTAATCTTTCTTTTTACAAGTTGTTGGGAAACGCCTAACAGCTAACGTTCACACCAACAATAGCAACAAACAGAAGCATTCTGTGTTACTGCCTCTCTTTGACACTTTCACATGACTTTCACCATTATGAAGACTGACTTTTATGATATTCATATGAGTT
Source organism: Solenodon paradoxus (assembly GCA_004363575.1). Lineage (NCBI taxonomy): Eukaryota > Metazoa > Chordata > Mammalia > Eulipotyphla > Solenodontidae > Solenodon > Solenodon paradoxus. The sequence goes on from RJWH01000461.1 coordinate 759,194, forward strand.
TGACCTGAGCCAACAAAAGCCGGGGAAATCGATTAGAGAGGAAGATTCAGCCTTAACTCTTGTGTTCCTATGGGGGCTGCCGCAGCCTCTGGGCAGTCAGGAGCGGGCATGTGGCTCATCCCCAACACGATTCTCAAATAAAATGAGATGAACGCTGAAGCTCAATCCCTTAAAAAAAGAAAGTCCCTTTGGTCCATTCAAGTTACCACCTAAGCTAGTGCTTTCATGCCGTTTAAGTCCGAAATGAAAGCTACTTACAATGAGGCAAAAATCTGATATGGAAAATGAGGCAGTTGGTCTGAATTCCTAGGCTAGATTTTTTTTTTTTTTAAATAACTTGTTTACCTCTTGCTGGTGGATTTGGTCTCTTGTATTCTCTAGCAGTCAAGGAAAAGTTAGCTCAAGTTTTGCTCCCCCTGCCATTAACAGATGGCACTCAGATCTAAGCATAAGCTGTGGCTCTCGGGCCACAGGCAAAGGGTGAGGGCCGCTCCCCCATGGACACCCTCAAAAGGCTCTAAGCTTGAGTAGCACAAATGAAAAGGTCTAGTGCTGGTGTTAATTACGCAGAAACCACACAGAAAGTGCTGGCTGTTACTGAGTTGAGAGGTTGGGCATCTCTTCTTCCCCAGATAAAAGGCTTGATATGAAAACATTTTGCAGAGGACAATGAAGTGAAGATTAGCATAATCTTCTGCAGTATCCTCAGTAAGCTGTCCATGAGTGAGTTGCTTTTTTCTCATTCCTTCGGCTCTAATGTCTGGATTTAAGGAATGGTATTGTTTAAAGTAGGCTTTGTCCTTAGAGCCTGACAGTTGTGTTTTTCCCGCCTTCATGTGATCATCCCAGTTGCTAGTCTCCTGCTCTTTGGGTAGGCAGACAATGGAAGGGAAAATGAAGTGTTAGTTCATCAACAGAACCTCTCTATGCTATGTTATTCTTAATCCAGGCACTTCAGGGTTTTTTCTTTTCTTTTTTTCTCTCACTCTTAAAGAAAAACACCTCTTGCTATGCTCTAGTTGAATAGGGGAAAGTTCATTTAATATCATTCCAAGGAAAGTGTAGAGCAAGGAGCATTAAACTTTGGAGCTTTAGGCTGTTATAAATTAAAAAAAAAACAACAACAAACAACTCTTCAAATCATGTTGTTCTGTCTTTACTTCTTTCAGAACATTAACCTGACATTCTTACAAGTTATCTCAGAATGTGGATAACTATTAAAATGGTTATTCTGATGCATGCAACTAAAATCCATGAGTGTCGAGGCTTTGTATGAGGAGAATTTAACCACTCTGCACAATGCAGTTCTCTCAGGGGCTGATCCTCTGGCTAATACACTACTTGTTGGCCACTTTGATCCTGGCTGCCCTGTTTTAAATCTTGCTATGACTGGTTAAGCTAGTGCTCTGTAACCCAGGGGATAACTGGAGGGTTCTGAAAGTCACAAGGCATGGTCCCCAAGATAAAAATGTAAAGATAGGTCTGGGGTCAGGGAACTCGACAGGCTTCTGGAAGTTCTTCCCTTTTATACCTGGAAACTGTCTCTTCTGTATTTAGAATTGTCATTAGGATTCTGACAAAGAAGTGCAGTATGGGATTGCTTCAGGGCAGGCTCTTTGAATCTTATTCTTGAAAAAAAAAACCCGAAAACAAACCCAACTTCTGGCTGCTGACAGGAGACAAAGCGAGTACAAGGAATGCATTAAAAAGCAGCTTATGTCTATTGATAGCTGAAGAAGGGTTAGAATGGCTGGATTCTGAGTTTGGGTGAAAACTCCAGGTTGTTTGTTATACCAGATGAGTTTGAGGAGTCACTGGTGGCAGACTCCTTTAGTATGCATGTCTTAAAAGTACGTGTCTGATGATTTGTTGACCTTTCCAAAGTTCCATTGTGGCCGATTTTGGCTGGATTCCGTTCTGACCTAGACTGCCTGAATGTTGTTCTATCCAGGTCACACAAAAACTTGGCATCTGACCCATCAGACTTAGCTAGTATTTTCTTTTCTCATAGGAATTGCTTGACTAGATGTGATTTTCTTTCTTTGAGGTAGCTCATTCTACTTCAGTCTGTAATCAGCATTGGCCGTTTGATATAGCCCAAATCGACTGGGTTTGGATGAATGGTCTCAGGTCACCACATTGCTATGAAGGAGAAAAAGGGGCTTTTCATGTCACTTGATATTTATTGTATTATGATCCCAAACTATCGCTGATAGTCAGAAGTCAAACCAAGTCACTTCTCCATGAGACTCAATAATTTCTGTGTGGAGTGCTTTGAAGGGGCATTTCTGTGGCGTATGACACTTCTGCAAGTCCCATATCTGCCTCTTAGCTGCTTAGTGACTGAACTTTTGTGAATTGTTCCATTATGTGTATAATGGGCATCTATCTCAGTGGCAACTCTACAGTTCTATTGAGAGAATTAGATGATATCATGTCTGTTTGAACAATTTATAAACTAAGTCTCTATATCTATGTAAGGAATCATTATGATGCTATAAGAAAGTTTCCTATTAAATATGGAATCTTTCAGCAAACATGTGTTGAACACTGACTGTCTGCCAAACTGTCTGGGCCTGGGAAGTTACAAAGACCAATAAGGCACAGTCTCTGCTGAGAAGGAGGTCACAGGGTAGCACGAGGAAGACAGAAAAACAGACAAACTGAAAAACAAAATCAAACTCTGAAAGAAAACAAAAAGTCTTGCAGCTGGGACTGCTGTGAGTTCAAGACAGTCTTCCTTCTAATAAGTATTAGTTGAAAATTTACTGTGTACGTTGCACAATACTATTTTGGTGGAAGTGGTGAATTACTGAAAAGTATAATATCCTATATACCTATCGTCTGTTTGAGGAGTCCCCTGCTCACTAATGCAGGAGAGTAAAAGTGCCAAATGTGCAAAATACTGAATAAAGTACATAATTCTTAGAGAAAGTGGGATTTGAGTTGGTTTAATATGACAATCCTTTGAATTCTCATAACACTTCATTTTATCTTCTTGAGGCACTTATCTCTGTCCAGTGAATATTTGTTGTAATTAATATTACCATTGTCACTGTTCCTAGTAAACTCCCTGAGCATAGGCTCTTATCTTACTCATTTCTTATCTTCCATAATAGCACATACCTTGCACAGAGTAGGAGCTCTAATAATATTTGTTCAAAGAATGACTACAGACCAGAGGGGTGATTTCACAGTGTGTGGGCAGAAATACTGGAGACTCTTCATTTCTGTACTCAAATATCATTATTCTGGTTCTCCCCCTCTCTCTGGATATTTACAGCAGTTTTGAATGCATAAGTACGTGAATTTTGAATGAATTTTAGAATTCATTTTGAAATACACTTGGAACACCTTTCTCTTCACAGCTTAACCAAATGCCTTGGCCACATCATGTTTACATCTCTTTTAATCCTGATTTCTCATCGAAACCTTTATGTTCCTTGATTATTCCTTTCAACTCTCTACAGAAAGCAGACGAGGAATTTAGTTCTACTGCCTTTTTCTGATTTCCTTAAGAAAATTTTTCTAAGGTTATTGACTCTCATCTGAATTCTACTAATGCACATTTCCTCGTTTCATCTCTGACATACATTTAGCATTGGTTTATTTTCTGTAAGTAGATATTTGTGTTGTTGGCCAATGTCTCCATCTTGGTGTTCTCTGTATAGTAGATGACTGGAAATTCTAAGTGCCTAAAAAGCATTGGGACTGTGTATCTTACTTATAATCATATCAGTGATTTGTGCAATTAGAAACTTAATACATGACTTTTGATGATAAAATGAGTCATTTAATAATTTCTTCCTGGACATCTTTGAGAATGTTAAGCTAAAAATATTGCTGTTGCCTGAAAAACTTGGTACTTAGTCTTGTTCCTTTTTACTGGAAATGTGCTATGGCATTAGCAGTGTCAGCAAGTGGACACTCTATGCTCTTCTTTTCAAACATCTCTTCTGTGAATGGAAGTGGGAAATTGTTAGATTATATGAAGTATGGGTGGTATGCTAGTGGTATAGTATCTTCTAGAATTATTTTGGAATGGTCTGTTAAGATGGTTTATTATCTCCTATTTATTTACTCCTTCAGGTTACTCTACATGACCCAACTGAAGCAGGGTGACAGGCTGGGAATGACTAATGTAAACAGCTCCTGTGAGTCAGTGGCCCGCGGTGACTGTTCACTTAGAACTCAGTAAACACTTTCCTTTGAGTGCCACTGCTCTGCTCTAACAAAGTTGTCTTCCTCTTAGTCATTGTTATCTCTGTAATATAAAATTGTCTTTCTTAGGATTTCTGGTTTTGCTTCTGTTGTATTTCTGCTGTCTTGTGTTCAGGATATTGCATTTATGTTCTGAAAGAGTTCTAAGCTGTGAGTAATATATGTAAAATCCGATGTTAAATAATAGTCACAGAGGTCTGAGACATTCAACAAATATGTTTGAATGGGGAGAGTAACAAATATCTAGCACATCTGCTTCCAAATTTCCTGACTGGTTTGAGGACTGTGTCAAGCTGTGATAGAGCCCCTAGGAGATGTTCTGTGATACCAGGCCTGACTTCAGAGACCCAAGGCAGGTTAAGTGGGACACAGTCCTGAGGTCCAAATAGGATGACAAGATGATGTTTGATTGTGAGAAAGAAAGGCAGAGTTCAGCACTAGGAAAAGGAAAAGGAAAAAGAAATAATGCTGGAAAAAGAGCACTTGGACACCGAAGAATCTTCACAGACTCATTGTTGATTCAAGTAACTAAGTGCCGAGTGTCTTCATCATCACTCTAAAACTGCTCTTGGGGACTAGCCTACAGGATTTTGGGGTGCTATTAAAATCAGTGAAAATAAGCAGGATCAAAACAACACCTTATAAGATATTCTAAGTGTTAAATAACATATCCAATTTAGTTAATTTTAAAGATCTAATTGGCCTTCTTAAATGATTTGTGAATAGACTAGCATCCCGTCAAAAAGTAGAAAGTTGCTCTGAAAGCTGTAGGAAAGGTTTTGTAACTAGAAAGAGGTAAAAGTAAGGGAAAAGGGAATTTGTTCAGGCTCAGGTAACCTACCCATGGGGAATGGAAAAAGGTCTTGTAGCAGATTATCTCATCTTCCTTTGGGAAATGAAAAAAGTTACTTAATTGGTGTTGACCAGAAAATTCTACACTGATGGGTTAAGACTGTATTCCTGGGGGAGGTTGAAATTGCAGCTAGGTTAGCTATTAGATCTGGGTGGGCTTTGCATAAGCGCCTCCATTTTGGAACTGTTGTTTCCTTTTTAACTAAGCAAGTTCTACTCATCTAGTTTAGGTATTATGGAAATGTGGTGTGTGGGGACCTTGTAGGGCAGAGATGTTTAAGTCCATGCAGGTTGTCAGCTGTCCCTTTGCCATGCACTATGCTTTGGGATTAAGTTTTGCCTCACATGCTCCCTTGGTATTAAGATTATCACTTAAAATGTAGGTGAATTTATTGATTTGATTGGCGTAAGGGAAGCTAAACAAAATTGATAGTAGTGATGGAGTATAGTTTTAAATTTTCAATAATGAAACCAAGCAATATACTATGTTTTAAATGATTTACTGATGTAGAAGATTAATTAGATGAGTGATTGGTTCAAAATATTACTTTTATACCCCTGGCATGGAGCATTCAGTGATTTACATTAAATTGTCCATCCTGGTTGTCACAAAACTATTTGGAGGAAAAATGATAAGACTACTCATCTGACCTAAAGTGACTTATTTTGGTGAATTTATTCATATTTGAATAATTTGGAGCGCTCGTAGGGAGGGTGGAAAAGGCAGTTGTCTTGAAAGCAGGATGGAAAGCTCTCCTGTCCTATTATTTGAAAGTCTTACCAATAAATACATGTCTTTGAGTTCAAGCATAGATTTTTAAAAAGCCTTTGTTAAGATGCTCCTGTGTTACCTGGATGGGAAATAAATTAAGTGCATGACCTGCACATAAAAATACCTTTGTATTTCTCATAGTAAGTAGCAGACAGAAATTCCTTGAGGAAGCAGGGGCCAGAACAGACAGGTTTTGATTAGATCTAAGAGTGAGGGGAGGAGATGTAAAATGCATGGCACCATCCATCTTGTAAATGACTGCTTTAGGCAACCAGGGTACAGAACTGGGCAGCACAAGGGGCAGGCATCAGAGGCTAACTACCTCAGATTTTCTTTTCTCTTTTTTGATGTTGCCCAATTGTGATGTTAACCTTGTAAAATACATTCTAAGACCCTAGCAGAGTTGTTTTTAAACCACTTTTACTCTTGTTTGTGTTAAAAGCAGTAATTTTTGACTTTGCTGATGGAGTAAGGTGATGAGTCAGACCAACAGTATTCCAGTCAGGTTGATTGTGTGTTGTTCTTAGTGATTATTTGCCTTCTTTGTTTTGGTGAAATTTTGTGGAAACAAGCTGTTTTAACACCTATTAAAATATTTCTAGGGTGGCCTAGCTGGAGAAAAAAATATTTAGGAGATAGAGATTAGAATTCTGAGACAAAATGGCTGGTCTAAGAAGGGATGTGGAAAAATAGGTGGGGTGAGGAGAACTAAAATAGCAATCATGTGAAAATCGTAGTGCCTGTACTGGACTTTGGATTCTTACCCTTCGTGGATCATCAACGTTTGGTGGTCCATCAACCTTTGTGAGCAGACAGAAGGGGAAAATACAGTCTGAACCTGACATACAAGCATTTGAGACCCTACACTGGCAGAAGGGTTCAAGAATTCTGAATAGTCACTATAGTGTCTGCAGTTTGAAAGATTATGTTTTTTCCCAGTTTCCTTTTCTTGAGTTCTAGTGAACTCTTGTAACACAATTGAAAAGTGCTTTCTCTGCTGCAGATTGTTTTATCTGTGGAGGAGTGGAGGTGAAGTCATGTGAGCAAGTATGTATTGAGCATTTCTCCAGCTCTGTGGGAAAACAGAAATATTGCTACTCTCATATTAAGGTGGTATGATATCAGGAAAAGAACAACAGATGTGAATCTAGGAGAGTGGTTTCTGTTGCCAACTCTCCACTTAATTAAAACCGTTGTGTAAATAACATCTTTCACCTCTATCTTCTCATCTGTGTAATTGCCATAGTTTCATACGTCTATATGGCATATCTACTTTAATGGGCTGTAATGAAGGTAAAAGGAGATAGTATATATGAAAGTGCTGAAATATCATACAACTGTGTAATTATGTTTACTAGTAAGCCTAATATGCATGAATGAGAAACTAATACTTTTTATATACTGTACATTATCTTCTAACATAGTTGAGTATTTGTTATAAGTGCAATAGGTCAGAACAGGGAGAAGTTGGTGTGAATTGCAGCGGTCAGTGAAGTTTCAGTTTATTTCCATTGTGTTACTTGCACTTACTTATTCCTCATCTTTCTGAATGTCTTCTTACCCTTGAACAGAGAAGACATAGTTAGCACTAGCTGCTTTTGTTCCCAGACAGTAGTTAAAGTTTCAATTAGGCTGGTATTCATTGAAAGTTGACATACCCATTTCTTGAATGTATTTGTACAGACATCGAAGCAAGTCGGTATTTGGGTTGTGTTTTGGCAGGGTTTGAAGTCATGTTCAAAGATCTAAAAGAATTGAATGTCTGAGGACACAGATTAGAATTCTAACCTTCAGTTTATGTGCAAAATCAAAAACATGCAAAGTTTGTGGTATCTGAGCTTCATCTGATCGTTCGTACATGAAAGTATAAAAAGAAGGCCCAGAAGTAGGAGTCTTGTCAGTTTGAATGTTAGTTAAATAAGTACATAAGATAAATAGTTCATGGAAGGTTATGCAGCTGAATTTTCAATCAGAATGCACATGAGACTGTTGCCGTACCATCTCCTGATAATCAGAGGCTGTTGGATTTGTTGGTTACCCTGCTTCTGTAGACAAGGTTGTGAGTTTTAATGCTGTGAGCTTTAATATGCCCACATCGCCTTCTCTCTAAAACTTTCTTAGATCTGCCAGTACACGCCCCACTGTTCTTTGCCTCAGCGTTGTATAGGGAGTAGTTGGCGACACCTAAGTTCAGTCACCCTCTGCTCACTGATAGCACGTTTCTGTGCAAATTTCTCCTGTGAGTGCTGGAATTGGTTAGACTTGGTGGACCTCTCTTGCTTGCTTAGGGAGAAGGATTTGATCCTCAAGTGAAGGTTCCTGCTGGTCATGGAGTAGGAAAGGAAACTGAACACTGGCGACATTATGGACTAAATGTAGGGCATTCTGAAAATTTTCCCAAATAGTAGTTTGTGTACCTACCTTATACTCCTCTTGGCAGGGATCATGACTACAGGTGCAGTTGAGTCCATTTATTATTATTGTTGTTATTTTAGATACTCTGCCACTGCTTAAGGAGTGAAACAGTATAAGTAGTGGGTAAAATCACCTTTTGAAGGTCAAAGCAACCTGAGTTTGAGTCTTGTTTCTTCCATTTGCTTGTTATATGACCCTGGGAAAGTTATTTCACCTTTTGAATTTATCATTTCCATGTTTTAGAGGAAGGCCAGCTTGAGACCTACCATTTGTCACTGCTTGTCACAGAGTCAGCACTCAATAAGCGGCAATATCAACAGCGTCTTACCATCATGATTATAAATGAACAGAGAAGTCTAGCCTGCTTCATTTTGTCCTTCTAAATTTGAGCTAGTCACCTTTACTGGTACTATCCTGAGGAACACTGTTACCTGGGAATGAGTCTATACTGATCTCAGAGGACAAGCGCTGAGGTCTGCCCTTGTGTAGCCCCTGACGCAGTGACTCTGACAGCTGCCTGTTGTGATCAGATCCTCTTCCCTGCCTCCTCCCCCTTCCCACTTTTTATCTTTGTTCTTATTTTTATTAACTATTTCCATCTACTCTTTCACCCTTTGCTCTTGAATGTGATGTTCTGTTGACTCAAATGCTACTATTATGAATGTAAGAAGAAAAGGCATAAAGTCAAGTAATCACAGTGAAAAACCCATAGCAAAACAGAACTTTCCCAAATACCAAGGTGCATCATAAAAATGTTGCATAAATTACCTGTTTTTTTCTGTGTTAAATTCCTTCTTCTTTTGTTATTACAAAGTGAACATCTGCTTTAGAAATTCCTGTTTTGTGATGTCCTAAATATACATAAATAAAAAAATAATTGTTTTATATGTATACACACAAACATATGCATTTAATTTAAAAAATGATGACAGGAAAGCACAACAGAACAAATGTTAAGCTCAGATGTTGTACAGTATAACAGTATGAAGAGACCTTAAAGATGGTTTAATTAAATCACCTTTGCTGTATCTGAATCACCATTTTGATAAAATTTTGTCATGTAATTGGTTCGCCTGTGCTAGAACACTTCAAGTGATGGAGAACTCATTACCTTCCAAGGAAGGAATCCCATTCCATTATCAGACAATTGTGACTATTAGAAATCTCTTCATTTTTTTACGGAGCTATTTATTTTCTCAGGGATTCTTTCAAACCTAGGCATGGACTTTTAGATTTTCAGATTTATTGAGTTATAATTTATAAATCATAACATTTGATCACTGGAAGTGTTAAAATTTAATAATTATTCTACATTATATCCTGAAAAAGTGTTCCACGTGCACCTGAAAAGAACATGGATTCTGCTGTTGTTGAGTATTCTACATGTCTGAGGTCCATTCATTCTTAGTGCGCTTATGTCCTTTATATACTTATCTTCTGTCTAGTTCAGTCAGTTGTGAGAGAAGGGTAATGAAATCTCCAATTAAAAATTTGCCTTTATCTTCTTTACGTTTGCTAGTTTTTCTTCATGTATTTTGGGGTCTTATTAAGTGCATTTATAATTATAACTGTTATGTCTTCCTAACATATTGATACTTCCATCATTATGAAATACGTCTTCTTTCTTGGTAATATTTCTTGTCTTAAGTTTACTTTTACTGATATTGATATAGTCATTCCAGCTCTTTTACGGCTAATGTTGAGTGGTATATCTTTTTTCTTTTACTCTTTTTCTATGATGTGTGTGAATCTAAAATGTACTCTTTCTAAACAGTGTAGTTGAATCTTGCTTTTTTTTTCTGGTCTGATAATGTTAATTGGAATGTTTAGTACATTGACCATAAATGTAGTTGTTGATGTAGTGGGTTTCAGTTTCCATGTCTCATTTCCTTTTTTTTTCCTTTTTGTTCCTTTGTTTCTCCATTATTCTCTTTTTCGTGTGTTGAATATCTTTAGGTACTACTTTAATATCTCTGTTTTTAAAGCTATACTTTTTTGAGTTCTTTTGTTAGTGGTTGCTCTAGGGATTACAGTATGAATCTTTAATTGATCACAACATGCTTCAAGTTAATACTGAAGGATTTCTTGTAAAATTAACGAATATTTTCTGTAACATAGCTCTCCCTTCCATTTCTGTGCTTTCATTGTCAATATATTATATTTCCATATTACAAATCCAACAATTCTGTGTTATATCACTCACATATTGGCCATTTTTTGCTCTTCACTTTCTCCTGTGATTTCATTTACTGTCTGTTGATATGTCTTTTCAGCTTGAATGAACTTTAGTATTTCTAACAGAGCAAGTCTGCTGGCAATAAATAGTTTCAACTTTGCTTATCAAGGAATGTCTTTAATTCTCCATCATTTTAAAGGATAATTTCATTGAATAAAGAATTCTTGATTGAGTTTTTCCCCCTACCAGGACTTTAACTATGTCATTCTAATGCCTTCTGTCCTATGTTATTTCTGCTGAGAAGTGTGTTGTTAATTTAATAGTACAGGAACATTTTTAAAACTGTTTTAAAAATGTTCTCTTTGTCTTCGGTTTTCTGTAGTTTTTGTATTATGTGCCTAGCTGTGAATGTCTTTGTGTTTTTGGGTTTTTTTTTAGAAATTGTTGAACTTTTAAAGTATATCAATTGATATTTTCCCTCAGTTTTGGAACTTCTCAAGCATTATTTTTTCAAGTTCTTTCTTGTTTTTTTTTTTTTTCTTTCCTTTGGGGATTTATATTACATAATATTGATAATCTATATCATTTCAAAGATCTCTAAGATGGTTCATTTTTCCGTTGTCTTTTGAACAAGACAGGTTCTTTGGGGTGGGCAATTTCTCTTGGTCAATCTTTGTGTTTACCGATCTTTATTCTGTCATCTCACATCTGCTACTGAGTTATTCAGTAATTTTTCAGTTCAGTTATTTTAATTTTCCTTTTTATAATTTCCACTTTTCTATTGAAACTATTTAGAGTTATTGTAATTATGTTTTACTTTAATTCTTTAAACACAGATTCTTTAAATTCTTTGTGTGTATTTATGATAGCTACTTTTGAAGCTATCTTCTCATCTGAAACATAACTAAAAACACAACATTTCTGTTAGCACTATCATTTTTCGAGTTTATACATATTTAGATATTTAAATTTGTAATACCATTTTTTATTGAACATCTTCATTTTTGTGTTTATCCTTTTCTATATCTTCTTTCTTTTACCTTTTAGATATCTAATCTCCCCAAAGAGTTCTGCATGTAGCTCTAATGACCAATAGCCACAAGTTCCCTTTATGTTGTAAGCAAGAGGCAACCAAACTCAACCTGACTTAAAGAATAAAATGAACTTATTGGCTTATGTAAATAACAAATATCAGAGTAAACTCCAAGTGCGATTTAAACCAGGACTCAGTTTATTTCTCTTTACATCTTGATTCTATTTATTTTATGTTGTTTCCAGGTCTCAAGAAAGCTTTACTGGAACATAGCTTCCAGTAATCCTTGGTTCTACATCCTTACTTTTTCATGTAATTACTTATATAGATGAAAGAGAAAGTCTCTCCTAATAATTTTACAGAAGAATAATGAGGATTTTCTTAGGCAGAAATCCTAGAAAACAACTTTTTATGCCTTATTTCTTCTCATTTGGATCAATGTTCATCTTGGAGCCAATTTATATGATCAGGGCCTTGGCATCCTGTAGTTTTAGTTACCTGTCTGTGAATGAGGGAAGGGAGGAATCCCACAATTGAAGGCAGAGATATTTTTGGCTAGAAGGATGGTGTGGACACTGAAGTAAAAACCAACACACGTTCTTTGTAACCCTTTTTCCTTTCTTTTCTCATTGAATGGCAAGTTCATTTTAAAAATTCTACTAATTCTCTTATTTTGAATTCTTTTTTTAGTGTATAAGTAACTCGCTCTGGATACCGTGCAATGGAATCATGGTTGTGGGGAATCTGGGGCCAAAAGCATATTTAAACATGGAATATTTATGTGATTTTAGCAAACCTTTCTCCCTTTTTCTATCATGGATTCTAATTATGCTTTTTCACACAGTTCTTTGTGTGTTACAATTCAATTTAGATGAACTATTTCATTTGTCACTGGTTTTGTGTTCTGTGATAGGAAGTTGCCAGAAAGGTGAACTAAGAACTTACAGAATCATTGTTTTTCAGTTGAAGGACTTCTAGCAAGTGTATTACAGTCAGTCTCCCAGTAGTATTTCCTTACCTTTTTCAGTTGTGTGACACTCAAAATAAAATACCTTCTGTTCTTTTTTGGTTTTTTTGAATTAATGAACTCTTGGAGTTATTTTCTTCTGCTCCCCACATTTCAATCAGTAATAATGGCACATTTTTCTTAGTTGGTAGGAATCTCAATCTTAACCTCCCAATATTTCCAATCCCAAATATTGTGTTCAGGGTCTTTGAGGAGGGATGGGATGGTGTAGGAAGGCTTCCTACAGTAGTAGAGCTTCTACTATTTTATTTTATTGGAGTTTATAGTTTGGTTTTTATTTTATTTTAATTGTTCTGTTATTTCTTTTATTTGTATTGTTATATGCTTATTAGTATATTGAATTTACACCTTTGTGTGTGCATTTCACACCATACCCACCACTAGAGTTCTAGTACCCTTTACCACCACCTTTCTAACCCCTCCTTTCCTTGTTCGCTACACATTCTCCAGCCACAATCTTGTGTCCTGCGGATTTTGTTGAGATTTGTCTGCTCGTTTGTTTTGTTTCTTTATTTAATAAATATGAATGAAATCTGTACTTCTCTTTTTGGCTTATTTTTCTTAGCATGATCACCTCCAATTTCATCCAGCTTGTTTCAGAGGGCACACTCTCATTTTTTTTTTTTTAGCTGCTGTCTTTTTCATCTTGTATGTTGTTTATTTGTGTTTTCCATGATGAGACCATTGTTCAAGACTATCCTCAGACTGGTCAAATATGGGGTGAGGTTCACAAAGACTGACTTCACCCTATGATCAGGATAGTGCGTATGTGTGTGAGTGTGCGTGCATGTGCTTGCACACGCACATCTGTTTTAAAGATGAGCAGGAGGTGGTGTTGAGGAGTTGGTTATCAGTCTGTTGATCCAATGAAGATAAGTATATGGAGGTGACAGTCAGTATTTCTCTAAGCCTGAAGTTCAAGGAGAAGGAGTCAATGATTGGAAATGGTAGGAAAGAAGGTGATGTATGCAGAGATGGATGTCTTTCAAGCCCAGAAGTTTGTTATGGTGCTTAGTCATTCACAAAGGTTTATTTTGTTCATAAATGCTTTTCGAGCACTTAATATGAATAACTAACATTGACTGAGCTCTTACTTTGTGCCTCATACCCTTTTGAGCACTTTCTACACTTAACTCCTACAACCATCTTATTATCCCCATTTTACAAAGAGAAGATGGGAGTTTAAAGATAATTTACAGAAACATTTCCACAAATCTCAGATGTGAACCAGGATTCAAGCACAGTCTTCTTGCTTTAGAGCACGTGCTCCTGGCCACTACACTGCATGGTTTGCTAGACTTTGGGCTTAGCAGTGGGCATGGCGGACACATCTTTTATTCTCAGTGAGACAGAGTCCATTCTCTGGCATCCTAAGTAGAACTTAGTGGCTGCCATTAGACTGGAATAGATGTTCTAACAAGGAGCCACTCTGTCACACAGCTCTATCACAATTTCCTTTACATAGTTAGAAATATTGGAGGAGATCAATTATATAGTGAAGGAAGAACTGAAATGGTGGTGGTGAACTTAACGTATTATATACAGAGGTCGATTTACAATGATGCACACTTAAAAGTAATTTAAAAATAATAAGAAGACAGTTTTAATCTTTAAAGAATTGACATTTGACTCACTTCAGTAAGGTCAGCTCTTACCATGGAGACATTTACCAGGTGGTTAACTTGTTCTCGCTAATCAGAGAGGAAAAAAGGCTTTACAGCAAAAGTCAACTTCTGAAAAAAGCTTTTTCTAAGCCCAAACTCAAATGGAGGAATTCAAAGTCACTATAGTAAGAGTAAGAAAAGGTAAATGGAGGGAATTTGGTTGTGCTTGATATGTATAAATCAAAGGGACTCTATCTTGGATGATATCATCTTATGCTCCTGACCACTGATTTCCCCTTTTGAAATAATATAATAAAAATCCAGTTCATGCATATTTGTTTTTGACAACACCCCACCCCTCTGTCTGTATGTTCCCAGGATATAAACAAACGTATACCTTTAGGAGAACAAAGATAAAAGCACTGATGCTGATGTCCTGGAGCTATGAT